>PVKS010021537.1:0-35032 GCA_004027875.1 Aplodontia rufa | reverse complement strand
TTACCATTGCTAGGCTATGGAAACAACCCCGGTGTCCCTCACAGGAAGAATGGATCCAAAAACTGTGGTACATTTATACCATGGAATATTACACAGCAATTAGAAACAACGACCTTGCAGCCTTTGAGGGTAAATGGATGGTTATGGAAGAGATCATGATGAGTAAAATCAGTTTAACCCAGAGATCTAAGGGTCGATTTTCTCCACTCATAGGTGGAGGTGGGGACTAGACCCTGGACAGTGAGAAAGATGGTCTAGTAACATGAGTTAAATCCAGATAAGATGCAATGCTTTACAATCTAATACTTTTGTTTAGAATTATAAAGGGAAAGGGAAGGGAGGGATAAGGGAGGGTAATTGGGGGGGGCACTCCTGGAGATAATTGCAATATTCAGAATATTTACACATTTTATACACATTTTATATTATTTTGTTAAAATCGTGTAAGGTTGTTAAAAAAAAAAACCCAAAAAAAAAAAAAGATAGCCTATCTCAGGTGATACTGCCTTTTCTAATTTTTCACTAAAATACTAATGAAGGGAAAGTATAAAACTTGAAAATTCACACAACTATTCAGTACATGTAACTAAAGAAAAAAAAAATGTAACCTCTCCCAACCATGAGATAGGAAAGCATGAATAGTTTTTCCTCCAGACTTCCCCAGACTTTACATCAGATAACAGAAATCAGGAAGCAGAAGGAAGGAAGTGGGAGGAAGAGGAGGAAGGGGAATAGGCGAGAAAAGAACAGGAGTGGGCTGGAGTGGTGGCTCGGTGGTTACAGCGCTTGCCTGCCATGCACAAGAATGTGAGTTTGAACCCCAGCACCATGTACAAAATGAAATTTTGGAGCAACAAAGGCTACGTAAAAAACTAAATAAAATTGATTCTTTCTCTCTCTTAAAAAAAAAAAAAGAGAACAGGGGAGGAGGAGAGGACATAATTGCTTCACAATGTCTCATTCAAGGCCACACTACCTATGACCTAACTTTCAGGTCCCATCACTTCCCAATAGCACCAGGAGTTGGTGGTTAAGCCTTTAATTAATGGATTTTCAGGAACCCTCTTGATCCAAACTATAGCAATTTCTAAGAGAAAGAAGCCAACCCACATGATTCTATTGACACAAAATCTGGAAAAGGCAAACTGTGTAGACAGTAAAATCATCAATGGTTGCCAGTTATCAGTGGGGAAGGAGGGATTAATAGGTAGAACCCAGAAGATTTTTGAGGAGTGATACTCTTTTATATGATATTACAGTGGTGGACAGGTGTCATTATAAATTTGTTCAAATGCCCTCGAATACACAATACTTAGAGTGAATCCTAATGTAAACTAATGATTCTTAGTGGAAATATTGTTTCTGTATAAGTTTATCAGTTGTAATAGATACAGTACTTTGCTGAGGCGTGTTGATAATAGGCTAAGAGGTGCATGTGTAGGGATAAGGAGTCTGTGGTAAATCTCTGTATATTCTACTTAATTTTACTATGAACCTAAAACTACTTTTAAAAATAAAGTCTGTTTTTAAAAAAAGTTTACTTTATTTTAAAAACTGATGGTTAATATTAAAATTTGCATTTGTAAATGATTCTAAATATCATTCAAACAGAAACCTAATATTGCATACTAATGATTGCTGACAAACTAATGAACTTGGGTCAGTTCATAATAAAGACTGTGAAAGACAAAGAACCATTAAATAAGATGAAACCATTAAAACTTCAAATGTAAAATATCTTATGTAGCCAATAAGCAGCCATATGAGGAAAGCTATTGTAACCAGCTTGGATGGTGTCAGTAAAAGGTTAAATGCACAAATCAAAGAACACTGCAGAATATCCAGAAATTATGCTTACTTGTCTATGCATGTCAATTTAATTTCAACAGTGGTACAAAGATGACTCAGTGGAGGAAAGTTAGTCCTTTCAACTAATGGTGCTAGAATTATTTGAAAAAAGTTAACCAAAAAAACAAAAATCAAAAACCAACCAAGCAAAAAACCTCCGTTCATATGTCATAACATATACAAAATTATCTCAAAATGGACCATATGCCTAAATGTAAGCCTAAAATTACACCTCTAAAAGAAAATATGGAGAAAAAAATATGTGTGACTTTAGATGAGCTGAATATTTCTGAGATATGACACCAAAAGGAAAGCCATTAAAGAAAAAAATCATAAATTTAAATTCATCCAAGTTACAAGCTTCAAAAAATACTGTTAAAAGAAAAATGCTGGGTATGGAGGCTCACGCCTGTAGTTCCAGCAGCTTGGTAGGCTGAGGCAGGAGGAACTCAAGTTCAAGGCAAGCCTCAGCAACTTAGTGAGGCTCTGAGTAGTTACTGAGACTCTGTTTCAAAATTAAAGAAAAAGGAGTGGTGGGGGGAATGTGGCTGGCTCAGAGGTTAAGCACCACTGGGTTCAATCCCCAGCACAAAAAAAAAAAAAAAAGAAAGAAAGAAAAGAAAAAGAAAAAACACTTTTAGAAAGCTCTTTGGAATACTATTTGCAGCAAAGATTTCAAATTTGTAATTTAATGATATTTCAAAAGAAAAGTAGAGTCAGTGTCCCCCAAAGTCTCTAACTCCCTTGTAGAGTAGGAGCAAAGCCAGCTACCTCAATTCCTTATTTAGCCCACTCAGTCCACACAAGGCCCAACCATGTGTTCATGCAACTTTTTATGCATATGACTAATATGATGTTTACCAGTCTATATGATTAACTTCTATTTAAATATATTATTTAGTATAATTTCATTTTTGCAAGTGACAGAAATCCTAACCTAAATAAATTAACCAAAAAGGAAATATTTTAGCTCATGAAATCCAAAGATAAATCTGACTTTAATTCATTCTGACTTGGAGGCTCAAATGTCATAAAAACACAGTCATTCTCCCTAGAAATTAGATTTCAGAATCTGTATTTAAAATTAAAAAAAAATCCAGAAGAGTGTCATAATGTTCTTGTAGGTTAAATTTTTTTATCTGTATAGTAAGTTTCTTGTAGGTAAGGACAACTTCTTTTGAGCACTAATTATATCTTAAATTGTGCCAGATGAACATAAAACAGGTATTCTATAGAATCTGGAAGATCTGGGAATACTAAAAGCCTCATTCATGCTGGCATCAAGAAGCATCTGAAAAAATCTGATAAGCTGTTATAAATATCTGGGTCAGTGAAAGCACAGTTAGATTCAGTTTTAAATAACTGTGCCAATGGAGTATTAATGATTAAATTAGAGTTGGTGAAGAGAAAAGCCTCACAGTGTTCCAAGGAGCTTTGTTCTTGGCCCTACCTAGTTCCAATTCTTTGGAACTTAAAAAAAAAAAAAAAAGACAGATGATAAAAATCATGTCTGCATCTCACAAATCTAGGTGATGGTACCTGATGGAAACATATAATATTCTTCAC
The DNA here is from genome assembly GCA_004027875.1 of Aplodontia rufa. Classification (NCBI taxonomy): domain Eukaryota; kingdom Metazoa; phylum Chordata; class Mammalia; order Rodentia; family Aplodontiidae; genus Aplodontia; species Aplodontia rufa. The sequence goes on along the minus strand of PVKS010021537.1, from coordinate 31,618 downwards.
AATCACGGCCTCCCAAACCCTAGTTCCACTTTGGTATTATTCCAGCCTTCACATTGTACATTGTTTGTATGTGCTCTCAGCTCCATTTCCCTCCTGAGTGTCATATTTTGGCTGCCAGCTTGTCTGGACTTAGATCTTTACAACTCCAAATCTAACTAGAAGAAAAGCATTTCCAATAAATGGGAAATATTTCTGGCCTGATTTTCACTGAACAAAACTGGATACCATATTCATTGTTAAATACCATTCAGACGGGCTTAGGGGACCTGATGTTCCGGCAGCGCCTGAGTTCCATGCTCACCGCTTGGGAGCTAAGAGTGGTGCATCCTCACCTGAGTCACAGAGACTCAGAAGAGGGAAGGGTGATTTTCCGAAAACTTGGTTACTTTTATCACTAGAAAGGAGACTGTTTGCTGAGCTGCTAAACCACAACCACATAAGTCAAGGTTGTCGTTCTCCATGAGTTTGCATAATTCTCAAGAAGATGACTGTGTGAACTAGTACTCCTGATATTGGTGTGATTGTGGAGATAAAGGCTGGGAACCAAGATCAAGGGTAAGGAAGATTCCACGAGTTGATATCTACATTTAGAAAGATTCATACGTTTCTATGTAGCATAGAAGAGGGAGTGGCAGAAATGTAAGGATGTTTCCTGGCAGCCTTTTATAAGGTTTGAGTCCCTTATCTTTGTAGGAAATTGTGTCTAATATTTGTCTCCCCAGAATCCAACATGGTATCTGGCATCTAGTAGATACTGGATAAATGTTTAATGAATTTATTAATTTTTCTTTCATTATTCTTCAACAAAAATTCCATGGGGTTTTCAAAAAATCATACTTAACCTCATTGTTCAGAGAAGGAAACTAAGATAGAGAGGGTGGGACATCAAGACCACAGTGGCAGCCAGCAATGATGCCAAGATAACACCACAGAGACAGAAACGCACACAGGTCAATCCAAACCAACCCCAGACATGAATACCAAACAGCTTAATGGGCCTTATTAGAACAGAAAAATGAAGAATAAAATGAAATAAAATTTTACTATGGTGGGTTCTTATAAAGCCTTAAACACCAAATTTTCTTCTAATGATTTCAGATGTCAAGTGGCAAAAATTTATTTTATGATCTTCTTGAATAAATAAGGACTGGGAAAAAATGTGGGGGAAACATGTTTGTTTGGGTGAATTGCTAAGCAACACCACACATGCCAGAAACTCTTTTTGGATTTCCTTTTGAAGGTGGAGACGTACTTCAGCTCATGTCTGTCTCTTCAGTTCTCACTGGAAAATTAAAAGCAAACCAGGAAAAATACAGGCAATTTTAACAATACAGAAGTTAGGGATGAGGACACTACTATGTATTCCATTCAGCTAAAGTGTTTTTACAGTTGTCATTTAAAATGTCCACCACAGAACTAAGATTAAGAGTGGGGTTTGTACAGCATGTCCCCTGAAAAATCTATCACACCAATAAAATGCATCCAAACAGCACCTGGACCGTGTTATCTGTCCTACACAGTACTCATGACTCCATAAATTATTGATATTTGTTACATGACTACAGGACTGTGGCAATTAGATGAAGAAAAAATAGAGCTATGCATTATGTTTATGTAACAATGGAAAACTTCTTATGGGAAGTTGAGTTTTAAAATGAATATTAAAGGAAGGAATTCTACAGATAGGAAGTGAAATGTACAGCTTCAGGGCTAAGCAAAAGCTTGATACTTAGCACAGGAAAAGTACTTTAAGTTTGAAACACAAATGTAAACATTAGTAAGCCAGAAAGAATGAATAAATATTTGAGCAGGAAACATTGCATGACAGATTTTGCGTTTATGATGCTAAGATTAAACTCTTGGAGTGTTAGATTTAAGATGCAATGGGCAGTGGCTGGAGCCGTGGTTCAGCAGTAACGGACCTTGCCTGGCATGCAAGAGGACGAAGGTTCGAACCCCAGCACCAGGTACACAAAGTGTCAGAGCAATGAAAGCCACATGAAAAACTAAATAAAATGGATTCTCTCCCTCCCTCCTTCCCTCCCTTCCCCTCTCTCTCTCTCTTTCTCTCTCTCTCACTGTCCCTCCCTTAAAGAAATGCAATGGGCAAAATACTATTCAAGAATTGCTGACATTTTTTAAAAAAATCACATTGATCCCTCTGACAGGGAACTAATATCCAAAATTTAAAAAGAACTCAAAAAAACTCGATAACAAAAACATAAACAATCCAATCAATAAATGGGCCAGAGAGCTAAACAGAAACTTCTCAACAGAAGAAATTGAGCAAGCCAATGAATTCATGAGAAAGTGTTCTAAATCACTGATAATCAGAGAAATCCAAATGAAAACTTCCTTAAGATTTCACCTCATTCCAGTCAGACTGGCAAAGATGAAGGATACAAACAATATCAAATGCTGGAGGGGTTGTAGGGAGATAGGAACACTAGCACATTGTTGGTGGAATTGCAAACTGGTACAGCTGCTCTAGAAAGCAGTGTGGAGCCTCCTCCAAAAATTAGGGTTGGATCTACCATATGACCCAGCTACCCCTCTTCTGGGTATTTTCCCAGAGGAGTTAGAATCAGCACATTACAGCAACACAGCAAAATCCATGTTCATAGCAGCTCACTTTACAATAGCTAAATTATAGAACCGACCCAGATGCCCCTCACTGGATGAATGAATCCACAAGCTCTAGTGTATACACACACACATACATGCGCACACACACTCACACACACACACAATGGATTTCTACTCAGCTATTAGAAACAATGATATTGTATCCATTGAAGGTAAATGGATGGCAATGGAAGAAATCATGCTGAGTGAAGTTAGCCAAACCCAGAGTCAAGGGCCGAATGTTTTCACTGATTTGTGGAGGCTGGTGCTAAACCCAGGCTTGGGGGAAAGAGATAAACTCATGGATTAGAATCACAGAACAAAAATGCAATTTGTTAATATTTATGATATACATTTGCAGATACTGCATAAGATATTTGAACAAACTATATTGCACGCCTTTACAAAAACATACATGTTTAATCCTATTGTCAATACACATCAAAGAATAACAAGGCATGATAGGAAGGGAGAAGGGGAAATGTTTGAACTGAGATCAAGCAAGGTACATTCCAAGCATTTATAAGTACATCACTGTAAATACTATAGTCATGTATATAAAAATGTTCTTCATAAGTATAAGAATTATGACACTGTGCTTGGGTTTTTTTTTTTTTAATATAGGACCCAGAAGAGAGGCAAGGGATCAGGGGACAAGAGAAGGGAGGTAGAGGGGTGCAGGGGAATGGGGATATTGACCAAATTATGTTGCTGTATTGTGTGCATCTAGGAATATGTGACAACAAATTCCATCATTATGCACAACTATAATGCACTAATAAAAATTAATAAAAATTTGTCTACATGTAGATACATTTTCAATTGGGATAAATTATTTTAAGGATGATGATATAGTCTTGGGAAGAATGTTTCTGATTTTATTTTAAATAATTTACATTGTAAACCACCCCCCTAGACCTATCAATGTTAACAGCACAATAGAATATGATCCGGCCCCATTGCCTTTCCTTCCCACTCCAGCCTGATTAATTGCTCCTCTGCTCTCCTTCTGGTGTTGTAAGTCTTGATGCAAAATACACTGCCTTCTTTTGTTACTGAGATTCAGGGTGTCTTTCCAATAAGAACATAACTCCCCGAAGGATCTATCCAAATAATATTTTGCTTTGTTCTGTTCATGCTAACTCAAATAATGCTTTCCCTATACGTAATAAAAGTATGAAATTTGAATCCAACAAATAGAACCTAATTGAATTAATTTGCTCAATTTACTAATCCTGATATGATTGTTTTTCCATCACTGCTCTCTTCCTTATGTTACTAGAGTAGAGACCCTCTTCCTGACTAGACTCATTTTCTCATTCAGAAAATTCCTGAGGAATGTAAGTCCTCCCCTATGAGGTCCAGACTTTGAGACTATTTCACTGATCATTTTCTTGCTCATGGTGTTGTGTTTGGTGCATTGTGGTGCTTGGTAAATATTTGCTATAGAATCCTGTGCTTGGTGTGGAGCCCCCATTCTCAAGAAAGCCATGGTCCATTTTTGATAAAGATAAGCAAATAAGCAATTATAGTAGATGAAAATAATTATTTGAAGATAGATTAACTAATACAACCCTAACACTATTAGCATTTACCATGTGCTAAAAAATGTTCCATATGTCTTACTGCTGTAGTCTGAATGTTAATATTTCCCCAAAATTTGTACACTTAAATCCTAACCATCACAGAGATGATATTAGGATGTGGGGCCTTTGTGAGGTGATTGTGTCGTGGGGATGGGATCTTCATAAAAAGGATTAGTGCTCTTACTTTACAAGGCCCAAAAGAGGCATTAGTCAGGTTTTCATTGTTGTGACAAAATACTTGAGATAAATTAAGTTAAAAGAAGGGTAGGTTATTTTGACTGACAGAGGTTTCAGTCCATGGCCAGTTGGCTCTATTGCCATTGGACATGTGGTGGGCAGAAAATCATGGCTGGAAGTGTGTGGTGGAGCAAAGCTGTTGACCTCATGGAAGCCAGGAAGCAAAGAAAGAAAGGAAGGGGTGTGGTTCCAGCATTCCCTTCAAGGATTTGTTCCAAATAACCTAACTCCTTTCCACTACATCCCACTGTGGAAATGTTCCACCACCTTTCAACAGTGCCACAGGCTTGCAACTAAGCCCTTAACATATGAGCCTCTGGGGTACATTTAAGAATTAAATAACAGAGTTCTTTTGTCCCTTCCATCTTAGGAGTCTACAGCTACAAGGTGCCCTCTGAAATAGGAATTTGACCTTCACCAGATACTGAACTTGCTGGCACTGTGATCTTAGACTTCCCAGCTTCTAGAACTATGATAAATAAATGTTGTTTATAAGCCACCTGTGTATGGCAATTTTGCTACAGCATCCGGAACAGATGGACTAAGATACTTACCTGTATTAATTGACCTAATCCACACAACAGCACTATGAAATGAGCATTATCATTACTTTCATTTTTTACAGGCACAGGTAAGTGAAATAACTTGTCCACGGTCACACAGATAGGAAGTAGAGAGCGATTTTGAACCCAGGCAGTCTGCCTCCAGTATCCTTGCATTGAATTAGGGCACTGTAGTCACAAGTCAAAGAATGAGTCTGACTCAGCAATGACTGAAGTTTCTTCCAAGACGGGGATTCTAGGTGATGGCATCAGTGGTAATAACGAAGTACCGGACAACGGAGAAAACATATATGAAAGCCCTTCCATTTGGAACATGCTATGCTGGTGCTTCTCAAACTTTGGGTGCCCGAGAATTCAGAAGATTCAAAATTTCAGGACTGAGGTTGGAGAGGGAACCCAGAATTTGTATTTTTAACAAATGCCCCAAGCAATGCTATTCTCCAGGGGACCCCTCTGGCTCAGATTGCGTTCTCTTTTTTTCTTGCCTGTCTCTCTTGACCTCTTAATTCATAACTGTATTCACAATGCAGCATAGGTGATGCTGTTCACGGCACTTTATCTTTAAAGGCTTCTTGACTGACAGGCTTCATACAATCTGTTCAGGTTGGGAATCTCCAGGTTTTTGTTTTTGATCCTCTAGAAGCCAAGGTCTATATCACACTCTGCACAATATGGCCAACTCTTACTTTGGGACACAGGAACTGTCTTATCTACAGAAGGAACTGATGAATATCAGGAGCCAGGTTTGTGCTCCAGGCCCATCACCAGCCCTGCCTTTGAGAATCTCACAATTAAAGTGAAGGACACAGTCACCTAGATAAACTGCAGGATACGGTGATGAGTAGACAGAACTACCTAAATGTGGTCCAAGCATTGTGAGTGTGTAGAAATCAACAGATAATGCTGCACAGGTAGATGTGCATTATTGGAGAACACAGTAGAAAAGTACCTTAAGAGCTGTATTGTGCTGAATTGTGCCCTTCCATAAATTCATATATTGAAGTTCTAACTCTAGTATCTAAGAAAGTGACTACACTTGGAGGTAGTCTTTAAATGAGCTCATCATCGTAGGTCCTAACGCATTATGACTTGTGTCCTTATAGGAAGAGAAGATTAGAGGGAAGACCATGAGAGGACACACAGTGATGAGCCACCTTCAAGCCAGAAGTAAGAAAATAGTTTTTCTTTCTAAGATACCTCCCCTGAGGTAGTTTGTTATGGCACCTCCATATCAGTAAAGTAATACAGGAACAGATCTTGAAAATTTACTAGAGCAAACTACAAAAATTAAATGTTATTTAAACTGCTGGAAGCCCACAAAGGTATCTAAGCATCAATATGGCAAATTGGTAGCTTTGGTAATGGAATATAATTTGGAAATAGCAGGAAAATGACAGGGAACACTGAAGGGGAGAAAAGAGGTGTAAATGACAAGAGATCATTTGCCCCAATGTAGAATAACATAAGTGTAAACAAAGGTAGTGGGAATGAAAAGTAGAGATCCCATCAGAGAAACGTCTGTGGGCTGAAGTAACAAGACTTGGAGCAGAGGTGCAGGAGGTGAAGAACAGACAGATAAGAATATCACTTTTAAGAGTCTAAGAGCAGATTGGGAAGTGAAGAGGGCAGTGATTGATGCATTGGTCCTCAACTGGCGATGCATTAGGAGGTGCAGTTTTAGAAGTGAAGAAAAGATTAAAAATTGAATTTGGAGAAAATTGAGCTTGAACATCCAATTGGATGTGTCAGTAGAAAGGAAATAAATTTCTAGACTTCGGGCTTGATGCAGGATTCTGTTACTCTGAGGCCAGTGCTATCCAAGGGGAAAAACGAGATCACCTTGGAAGCACCAGTGATCTGAGACACAAGGCCAATCCTTGCGACCCCCACAAAGTGTGGAGAGAGAATCCAATTAAAGACTGAAAAAAGCACCCAACAGAATCATGAAGAGGAGAGCAACCGAATGCAAAGCAAGTCAACCTTAGTAGTTTGTTGGTGGTTTCTTAAGGAAGGAAAGATTTCGTTGCTCCTGGAGACTTCAGCTGGATTTCACTAATTCACGCCATCCGCCCGGCATTTCTCTCTCTCTCTCCTCGCGCTCTCTCTCTCTCTCTCTCTCTGTGTGTTACACACTTCGGTAAATCGAGGCGCTAGTGGCTAGTAGTTAGCCGGTAACCAAACTTTATCTCGAGGCCAGCCAGAAAGCGACCTCTCCAGGAGCGCTCTCCCCGCAGGCGGGCGGGCGGGCCACTCCCTCCCTTCCCGAGCCTTCTACCCGAATGGAATGTGGGCGCCCGCCCGGGCTCCAGCTCCGACTCCACTTGGAACCTTGGCCCGGGCTCCGCAGGGCGTGCGCGGGCGCCCGCACCGGGGGCGATTTCCTCTCGCCTCCCCCAGGAGCGCGCAGCGGCTTCTGGGCAAGGCTGGGGGGCGGGCCGAGGGGGCGGGCGAGGGACTCGGGACTGCGGGGCGTTCGGGGGCGGGGAGCAGGCGGCGGCGGTCCCGGGAAGAAAAGAACATGGCTCCTGCGGCGGGCAGCACCGAAGGCGGCGCCGGGCATCCGCGCGCCGGGCGCCAGTGACCGCGATGGTGAACTCCAGTCGCGTGCAGCCGCAGCCGCCCGGGGACGCAAAGCGGCAGCCGGCGCCCCGAGCGCCGGTCCCGGGCCGGCTGATGGCTGGCGGCGCGGCCCTGGGCGCCGGCCTTGCCGCCCCGGGCGGCCTCCGGGAGCAGCGGGGCCTGGAGATTGAGATGGAGCGCATCCGGCAGGCTGCCGCGCGGGACCCTCCGGCCGGAGCCTCCGCCTCCCCCTCTCCTCCTCTCTCATCCTGTTCCAGGCAGGCGTGGAGCCGCGATAACCCGGGCTTCGAGGCCGAGGAGGAGGAGGACGAAGAGGAGGTGGAAGGGGAAGAAGGGGGAATGGTGGTGGAAATGGACGTGGAGTGGCGTCCCGGCAGCCGGAGGTCGGCCGCCTCCTCAGCTGTGAGCTCCGTGGGCGCCCGCGGCCGGGGGCTGGGGAGCTACCACGGTGCTGGCCATCCGAACGGGAGGCGGCGCCGGCGAGAGGACCAGGGTCCGCCGTGTCCCAGCCCGGCCGGCGGCGTGGACCCGCTGCATCGCCACCTCCCACTGGACGGGCAGCCACCCCGAGTGGCCTGGGCAGAGAGGCTGTTTCGAGGACTGCGAGGTAAGAGCACGACCGGCAGTGGCTGATGCACAAACCAGAATGCTTGTGGCGACTGGAGCCCTAGCCTGTGGCTGACAGCTGTCCAGGCTCCAACTCGCACTCCCTCTGTGTTCCCTCCTTCTCTGGAAGAGCCTTCTCCCACCTCTGCTAAGTGTACTTTATTTCTGGTACCCTTCCCTCAATTCCACTGAGCCCTTGGTGAGAATTTATTGGGTACTTCCCTGTTTAGGATAGGTCATTATGTTCTCTTTTTACTTTTGAGAACAAGTGAAAGACGAATTAGGAGACAAAAGGGGTTTTTGTTGGGGGAAAAACTGAATCTTCAAGTACAACGGATAGTGGTTGCAACAGCATGTTGGCTTAAAGTCACAAAAATAAGAAGAAAGTATACTAGCTCCCATGCTGTTCCTCTGGCCTTGATGCTCCGTTATCTCTTCCTTCCATCATGGAAAGAAAAGTACAATGTTATGGAAATTATGGGAGGAGTGTCATTAGGTTGCCATTGATGTTGTTTTGATGATGTTGTGTATCACCATTAGGGAAGAAGTTGTTGAGAACAAAATAAATAGAATGAAATAATGTCTATGAAAGCAGATGTTTGTCCATTTCTAGTTTTAGGCATTTTTCAAAAATAGTTGCAAAGAATAGGTTACATTGCTTAAAAAACAAACTTGGAAGTGTGTTTTTAAATGACAGTGTTCATTTTTAAATAACAATGTTCGTTTCAATTCCAACGAAATGATGAAATCTTCAGATACTAGCTGATAAATGTGTCAGAGCAACTGCCCAAAAGGCAGGGGAGGAGTTTTCAAATTAGCTGGTCCCTAGTGAAAGGACATAGATTTTCTAGTAGCAAATTAGACCCTATTTTTACAAAGTTTTGTAAGAGACATTCTTGGAAAAGCATTGCATTGACTCTTACCTCCAAATTACTTTAATCTCCATTTTTACAAGTTTCTATTCTCAGTCTTTTGGAAACCCTCCCTGCCCTTCCCTATTAATTTTGGAAATCATTCACAAAATCTATCCAGGTATTGTAGCAGTGCAAATAAGACAGTACAGGCCTACATTGGAATCCCAGTTTTGATATGTTTACTGTATGACCTTGAACAAGTTTGTTTGACCTGTCCGTTAAATTTTGTATCTATTAAAAAAGAAAAGGGATAATCATAGTACTTCATTTGTTGGAAGAATTAAATGAGATATCTGAAATGGGTAATAAGCCCTTGCCATGTTGTGAGTACTTCATAAATATTACAAATTGTAAAAATGTTTATTTTACATGTGTGCTTATACTAGTTAATTTGATTCAGGCTTCAATGGAGAACAAAAGATTCTTTTTTGATAACCCGAATGAGTAGATTAGTAAGACACTGATACTTTTTGCAGATTAAACTTATATTAAAATAACATATTATTTTGTACTATGTAAAATGTGATTTTAAAAATCACTGAAGTGAGAGAAGTTTCTTTTAGGATAATAAATACTAATAAGTCACATAATCCTTTTAACTCAGTTTATTTGATAACACAGCCTTACAAGTAAAACTCAATAATGGAATATAATGAAATGAAATATGTATTTTTATATGAGGGTATATACAAGTTTCTTTCTTTTCTTTTCTTTTTTAAAGAGAAAGAGAAAGAATCAATTTTATTAATTTTTTTCATCTGGCCTTTGTTTCTCTGACACCTAGTTGTGTATATGGTGCTGGGGTTCAAACCTGGGTCCTCAGACATGCCAGGCAAGCACTCCAACCTCTGAGCCACCACTCCAGCCCCCAAGTGTATTTGTTTTAAAAAGAATTTAAGGGATATTATAGTGAATACTGGTCAAACTATATCAGTGAAGCTTCCAGATAGCTGAACACATGGAACTTCTAGAGGGTTTTGTGCCCAGAAAGGGCATGGAGACTCTGCACCCCTTCCCAGTGCTTTGACCAATCTCTTCATCTGTTTACTTGATAATGTCATTTGCAATAAACTGATAAATGTAAAAAGAAAACATACCAATGGTATAATTCATAGGAGAGCACTATAGCATAATTATTAATTATAGAAAATGTTTAAATAACTTTCATTTTATTTCTGGTAGGAAGAAATATAGTTAGCATTCTTATTGCTTATTAGAATATCACCTAGTATGAGCTAGCAGCTGTGAAAGGAGAGCCAGAGTAGTACATCACCATTTCCCTATGGCGAGACCTAGAAAAGTAAAATAAACAACCATAAATGAGTTGCATTATTTTCCCCTCTTAGGGTATCAATGATGGAATTCTTACATGTACCATGTAAGCAGTGCCCTAGGATCAGAACAGAAAGTAACTTTTGGTATTTTTAAAGCTAGGAGAAGTTACTCAAATTTGGAGTGGTCAGGAGATTGCCTAGAGTTTTCCCACCTTAGTAACTTTGTACAGTTCACTCAAATTTCTTCCAAAGCCCTTTCTAGCTTCAGTATACTGTGGTTGTTTAATGACTTGAATCCAAGATGAACAACAAATGGTCCTTCCTATCCTTGGATAGATCTGTCTTAGCAGAAGATAGTAAAGAAAGAAATGCTGAGGACTGGTTGTGGGATACACTGAATCTAACCAAGGAATTAAGAATGTATCCCCAAATATTAAGAAGCAACTGAACGTTTCTGAGCAGGAGCAGAACATGCTGACAGGGATGAGGAGTCAGCATCTTGGGCAGCAGGAAAACTTGAAGAGGGAGCTGCCAAGGCAGGAGACTTGGTAGGAAGCAGCCAGGGTGGAGAAGCTGAAAGCCTGGACCAGAGGAAGCAAAGGATGGCTGGAAAATTTAGACAGTGCCCCAGACTTAGAGACATTCTTAACAATCTTCTTTATTCTCCCCACAAAACCCCTATTTAGTAGAAAGGTAAAATGTGGTACTTTGAGTTATCATATTGTCTGACTTTTTGAAGTTGAATGTTTTATGGATGTATCAACTTGCTAAAATCTATTTTTGCTTGTTACTTTAAACATGTAAACATTCTTGGACTTTGTTGTTCCTTGGAGAAATTATAAAGCATAGATTGAGTATTCCTAATGTAAAATGCCTGGTGTTTTAGATTTTGGAGCTTTTTTTTCAGATTTTTAAATATTTATCTGTACAAACAAATCTAGGGGCAGGGACCCAAGACTAAATATGATTTTCGTTTATATTCATGTATACCTTGTACACATAGCCTGTAGGTAATTTTATACACTATTTTAGTGCACTTGCATTCTGACTATGATCTATCACATGAATTCAGGTGACATTTCCATTTGAGGAGTTAAGCTGATGCTCAAAATGTTTCCGACTTTGGAGCATTTTGAATTTCAGATTTTTGCATTCAGAATGTTCAACCGGTACTAGCTGTATTGGTCAGGGTGGGCTAAACTACCAAAAGAAATAATCACCTTTCTTCCTGTTCAGTGCCCTGGAGAAGGAAAGTTAATTGCTTAATCACATAACATTCTAAGGAACGTTTCCAGATTAGCAGCAGGCTCTCCTCCTTGTGGTTATTATGGGGACTTAGGCTCCTTTCTTCATGAGGCTCTCCCAGGGACCTGTCATATATGTATGACCAAGGCTGGATATACAGGTTCTGATGATAAGAGCATGAAGAAGGTTTGCCATTGCTGTTGTCTTAAAGACCTTATGCTGGAAATTAGCTCCAATTTGCTCCATTTGCAAAGCTCATAGCCATGTAACAAAGGATACTGCAAGGAAGGCTGGAAAGTATGAAGTAGCCATGTGTTCCCAAGGGGAGAAACAGCTTTGGGTAGAGAACTAGTAGTCTCTGCTACATTAATGTTAGGTCTCAAATGAAATACTAGGTCTACTCTATTAAAGTAATCAGACCTTGAAATTGGTGTGCTGTTTGTATTTGATAAGTGACTGCTGTACTCTGTTTAACTTGCCCTTTCCCTACCTTCCCTTTTGATATCTTCAGGGGAGCATATTCAGGTATTAGAAAGTTGTTGAGATTTAAAAAAGATCTGAACTTGACTATAGTGGATGGCGCCAAACCAAAACAATGAACATCCAACACACCATTCTTTGCACAGCTCACGGGAGTCCACATGTAATGACTGATTGTCTTGAGGCTTCAGAATTCAATGTTATTTCATCACCAGCTTGGTCCATGGTTCTAAATCGGAAGTCCTCAACCTTCAGCCAGGGGCAGTCAGGGCGGGGGAGGGGGGTGGGGTAAGGTAGTTTTGCCCCCTGGGGCATTTGCAAGTATCTGAGTGTACTTTTGGTTTGATAACTCAGTGTGTGAGGTCAGGAGTGTTCCTGGTATGTCTGGGCAGAGGGCAAGGATTCTACTAAACATACTACAATGCATTATATACCATAATGCATTATATACACCACCCCAATTTAGAGGTTGAAAACCCTTGCTGAGGGTGGTTAAATTGAATAGGAAATAATAATTTAATTGCTCACTGTGTGGCAGGCACTGGGTTTAATTCTTTATTATGTACCTAATTTAATTTTATCCTGAGGACAATCATGTTCGGTAAGAACTATCTTCGCCACCACTTTACTGAAAAGGTTAAACCATTTGCCCAGAGTCACAACTATTAAATTCTTGATTCAGGATTTAATTCCAGGTGTTGGACCTCAAAGACGCTGTGATCCACGATACATATCTGAAATGCCCAAACCTAACCCTTTTCACATTCTTCTACCTTATAAATATGGGTTCAACAGTATATTCAAGATAAATCTTACCAACTTTTTTTGCACATCCAAGTTCTTAATCTAGGGAGTAGGCGAAACTCTCTTTTTAAAAAATATGGCATATATAACATAAAATGTATCATTTCAACCATTTTTGAGTGTATAATTCTGTGGCTTTAAGTACATTCATAACATAGTGAATTTTCTTTTATTATTTATTTCCAGAACTTTTTCATCATCCCAAACAGAAACCTTGTGCTCATTAAACACTGACTCCCTATTCTCATTTACCACAGCTCCTGGTAACCTCTATTTTCTGTCTTTATGAATTTCTCAGTCCATATTGAATATAATAAGTTAAATTGAACAATATGTGTCCTTTTGCATCTAGCTTATTTCATTTAACATAACGTTTTGAAGGTTCACCCAAGCAGTGACGTGCATCTGAACTTCATTCCTTGTTTGACTGAATCATGTCCCATTGTATGTCTATACGTTCTTAAAAAACAACACGAGGTCCCAACTTTAAAAGAAGCTCAAAGTTGAGTAAAGGAAATAGGGATGATAGTGGGTGATTACAGCGCTAGGTGGGTCCCAGGAATGGAAGGAACCCAAGGAAGAGGGGACCTGGTTTACCTGAGGGGATCAGAGGCTTCCAGAGGGAGTCAAACTTGAGCCACAGTTTAAAGAATGAGGGGGCTCTTTGGAGAGGAGACAATAGAGGGAGCAAGACCAAGCAAACGTGCAATTCACGTTATGGAACTGGACCTTTTTCCTGTAGGCAGTTAGAGGACAGGGAGGGGTGAGGTGGATGCTTCTGGTGACTAAGATCCCAGGTTGGGAACAAGCTGATGGCGGGGTTTTACCAGGGCCACATGACCTGGGATGGAAGAAAGTTTGTCAGATCTGTGGAACCAGCTCCATGTGAGGAATGAGAGAAGGGCCTTTTCTGGGGTGAGACCCTAATTTCTGGCTTGATGCCATTAACCCGAACAGGAACAATATTTCTACAGAAAGAAAAGAAGAAATATTCTCTTGGACCATATGAGTCTGATTCATCTAGGGAAAGTGCAGGTGAATGCTACCATTTTGGATAAGAGCTCCAAACTTAACTGTTCTTATTCTGTCAGTGCTGCTAAGCGTGGTTTATAGTTGACTGCAGGAGAGTTATTTTTCCTATTTGCATGCAGTCGCTTCTCACCCATCAAAATGTGAAGAAGTTCTTCTCTCTTAAGGTAAATTCTATGTACTTACTGAGTGAGAAAATGGAATGATTTTTTTTTTGTTGTTACTAGGAATTGAACCCAGAGGTGCTTAACCACCGAGTCTCCTCCCCAGTCTTCTCATTTTTTTTAAAATTTTGAGACAGGATCTTGCTAAGTTGCTGAAGCTGGTCTTGAACTTATGGTCTTCCTGCCTCAGCTTCCCAAGCCACTGGGATTATAGGTGTGTACCACCACACCTGGCTAAGGGATGAAAATTTTAAAATCCATAAATCTTTGAGGAATTAGGTAGAATAATTTAGAAAAAGTAAACACATAGTGAGACATCATATAAAAATATGAGTAAAGGAACTTGTTTCTTTTTATTAGAAATGTCTCATTCAAGGGCCAGAATTTAATTACCATAGGTAGTTGCAAATTTAACTTAAATAAAATTTGAATTTTTTCCATTTAAGGGCAAAACAATATCATTTGTAAATATTAAGAATGATTCCTATTCCTCATGTATGGTTATTTGTCAACCATGGAAAAGAATGAAATTCCTGACCAAATGGGGGAAGGCAACTGCCAGTCAGTCCTTCCTGACCCTGAAGAGACTGTGATCTCTGCTTACTTGTATACTTTTTAGCCCAGGGGTCCTAAGGAAATCTGCATAAAGAAATGGCGTGGTTGTATCCAGGACTACTGAGCCTAATCCTTGGCTTCCTCTGTTATTCTGCATTGTAGTTTTCCAAGTCATCTAAATTTGTAATAATTCTTTAATATGACAGCGTTTCAATGAACAAACATTCTGCATGCTGCATTTCTTTTGAGTGAGTCATTTCTGACGACTACCAGATCTTGGCAGAGGCAAATCAGGTCATAAGCTACGCTCCACTTTCAGAGTGGTAAAACCTGTGATGCATAACATAGTGTCTTTGAATTTCCTAAAAGAAATTCGGGATAAAAAAAGAAAAGGATATGAAATACCCAAATTTAAGAGTAGAACTAATACATTATTGCAAGACTTAAACACTAATGATGAAGTCATTTATTTGCAGTGGAAGATTCTATACAAGTTTTCCCTCCTCTCTGTATGACTTGATTGTGGTTTAAGTGTTTTGTGAATTTCATTTATCCAAGGTCTGAGAAAAAAAGCACAAGGCAACATGTAAGAGCTAGGTAGGCTTTCATTAACAACCAACCTAATCTATCAGAAAGGAATGAGAAGTTTGTCTTTTCTGGAAAACGGTAAGGTTCTTCCAAGAAACCAGTAATGTGACTTGACCACACTGTTCATTAGCAGGGGTTTGGATGGCCACCATGTCTGTCTGCTGGCTGAATCCAAGACTGTGGTAACTCTCCAGTAAGCTCATGAGGGTTATGTCATCTTCTTGTAGACAGCCCAACACTTTTTCCATCTGCTAAAATATAGAACATAAGTTTATTTTTTCTCCAAAGAGAGAGAGGGAGGGAAGGAAGGAAAAAAGAGAGTGAGAGAGAGGGAGGGAGTGAAAGGTTGGATGAATTGTTGCTTTAATTTAAAGAGCATATGTTAATTGCTATTTAAAAAATCCGTTAGGCTAAACAGCCGTAGCATAATCAGTCACCATGGAGTTTCTTAAAAGGACACAGATGAGCACAGAGCAGCTGTTTTGCTTGTGTGCTAGAAGCTTGATGGATGTTTCTAATTTGAATTGATAGATCAACCAGGAGTTCCTTTCATTAGGGTGACCCCAAAGGTCATTTGCAATGTAGTCCTTTCTCTGCATAACTGTTTACCAGTCAGATACCAGGTTGTATCTTTTCTCAAATAGAAAGAGCTATGAGTTGTGCACAATTGCTTAATTTCCTCTTTTAAATTGCCCTCATTTCCTGTCCCCTTACATGTTTACTAATATATTTGCTAATGGTCTTGAGAGTTGAGAAGATGATGGGATTGTTGCTTCCTGTTCTGTACATTCAGGGGGACAGCAGAGCAACTGAAATAAAAGCTACGTCTGCTAAACCAGTTTTCCAGTTGCATTCAGAGTTTGCTAAAGTAAATATGTATACATATATAAAGAACTTCTCTTGTAAGTTATATACTGTTTATTTCATGTTTTTTTTCCCTTTTGCCATTCATGAGATTTAAATAAAATGACATCTCTTTTCGTTATTATTTTAAAGGTCTCTGGGGAACAAGACTCATGGAGGAAAGCAACACTAACCGAGAGAGATACCTTAAAAGTGTTTTACGGGAACTGGTCACATACCTCCTTTTTCTCATAGTCTTGTGCATCTGTAAGTAGACACTTTCCTTCCATTAATGGAAAAGTTTGGAAAATGTTTGACCTGACAGAATCATAATTAAAAGGTAGCTTTTAGGTGCTAAAAGGCTCAGGTAAGCCATTCGCATCTTGGCTTTGTTTTCACTTTTGATTTAGAATTTTATAAAGCTCTCTTCTATCTTCTGGAAAGCATTATTAAAAATCAGCATTATTTGACTGGCCAGGTTATTGTCACTTAAGACCATTTTCTCTATAAGAATCATGACAACTTGCCAGACATAAAGAACCCAAGTTAAAGGATTTCAGCATTAGATTTCATAGCAAAAAATACAGTATCATCACAATTATGAGAAAAGGGTACATCAAACCAACGTAAGAATTATTTTCAGATGACTTTCCAAGTTTAACTTTCAGGAAACACAAATAATGTCATCTAATGATGCTTTGATTGATGTATATGTTTAAAAGTCCCTTCTTTTGGATTTGGACATGCTGTGTCATTTCCCTTCATGCCAACGCATTGTTGTTTTTTTTCCAAAATCTTCAGTAATTGCTTGGCTTTAACTCTACAAGAAACTTATGCCGACCCTTCCCATTCTTTCCACATCACCCAATTCTGTTTCCATGATTTCTGCTATGTTACATTTCTCAAAAAAGAAATGTGAGATTATTTTATAAAACATTTTATCCAAGAAAGAAATGCTAAAAAGTAGAATAATCTATACATTACATTGCAAATTATAAAGCAAGAGATGGCATATTTTAAACTTTTATGTTCTAAGTTGTTAGAAGCTTATATCTCCTTAGTTGGTTTTTACTAGGACGAGTAAACTCCTAAGAAGTTTTACCAGGGTATAACTTCTTTTTACATTATATTTGCCTACCCAGGTGGAAACTTTGAAAAATCGTTATTTAAGCTAAATCTATGTATGTATGATTTTCTGAAATTTTGTATTATTTCTTTAGAAAGACATGTCTCATGCTTTTAGTAATGACTTCACTGTCTTTTTAAAAAGGCAACTCATGATGCTTTAAAAAAGTTTTATTGAGATATAACTTACATGTCCTAAAACTTATCCATTTAAGTATCAAATTCATGTATTTCTTTTCGTAAATGTACCGAGTTGTACAACCTTCAAATTTAGGTTTAGAACATTTCCATCACCTCAAAAATACCCCCAAACTTTCCTCTGTTGGCTGCATTTGGCAGTGAACTCCTTTCTCCTTCAAATGCTTCCATCAAACATTACTTACCTTTCAGTTCACAGCTTTCTGCTGGCTTTATTTATTTATTTATTCATTCTTTTTGAGGGGACTTGGACAGAACTCGTTTGGATTTTGTAGTTTTTGACTCATACCTCCCATTCCATTCCCTCTCCACACACACTGTAATTCTGTTTCCATGAGTTCAGCTATATTAGATTCCTTATATGAGTGGTATGTGATTATTTTATAAAACATGTTATCCAAGAAAGAAATGCTAAAAAGCCAGAGTAATCTATGCATTGCATTAAACATAGCAATGCAAGAGATGACATATTTTAATCTATTATATTCTAAGCTGTCAGAATTTAGAATACTAGGATTGAGTTTGCTTCCTGCATAGAAATGATGCTTAAATATTAAGCTGGAATGGCCTAAAAGATTAACAAGTTGATTAGAATTATGAAGTTGTTGCAAACATTATGTATACACATATTTCTTATTCATAATAGGCCTCCCTTATAGTACGTCTAGAATTATACAAACTGCCTAAGCATTGGGATCACCAAGAGAAATTTGAAAAGGAAAAAAAATTATAAAAATTCTAGTTTGCCCAAATGCACTAACAAATTCTCCAAGATATGAGTTTTCAGATGCATTGGTGAGTTTGGGAAATAGGCCAGATAAGTAAAACTGAAGAGGTTAGAAACCTTCCAGCAGTCATATGACAAGTAGTGTTTTCTCTCTCTCTCTCTCTTTTTTTTAAATAATTTTATTTTACTTTTTTAAAGAAAGAGGGACACTGAGAGAGAGGAAGGGGGAAGCAATTTTTATTTAGTTCTTTATGTGACTTTTGTTCCTCTGACACTTTGTTGTGTACATGGTGCTGGGGTTTGAACTCCTGTCCTTGTGCATGTGAGGCAAGTGCTGTAACTGCCAAGCCACTGCTCCACCCTCTAGTGTATTCTTTTTAATTTAAGTTTTTTGGCACTATGGATTGAACCCAGAGGCACTTCACTACCCAGCCATATCCCCAGCTCTTTTAGTTTTTTACTTTGAGACTGGATCTCACTAAGGTGCTTAGGGCCTCACCAAGTTGCTAAGGCTGGCCTTGAACTTGGAATCCTCCTGCTGCAGCCTCCAGAATTGCTGGGATTACAGGTGTGTAACCACTGTGCTCAGATTCTTATTTATTTTAGAATATTTATGTTTTTTGTTCTTTTTCACCCTCATCACATTTTCCCCTTTGGTAGCTACATATTTTAATATGCATAATTTTGTTTTTAGAATATTTTAGCATCTCTGGTTAAGACAGGATCTTGGCAGTCATATGGTCAAAATTTTATTGGATGCTAAAATGTTCCCTGCACCATCCGTTCAAAGTGATCAGCCATCCTGTGTTTGATTGAGTGTGACAGGTTAAAACATTGACTTTTTAAAAAAAATAATTTATTTTTATGTGGCTAAGTTAGAAATTTCTTTCTTCTATTAAGCCAGAGTCTTTCCTCTGTTACTTCTTCTCCTAGCACCACCCTCCAAACCGTCTGATGGCCAAGGACCTTTTCCATGTCTCTTCCAGTTCAGTCTTTGGAAGTCTGCAGGCAGAAATACAATCTCCCTTAAGGCTTCTCTAGGATTAACCTTTCCAGTTTGTTCAGCTGCTGATCCTGTGATTGGATACTTGATTTTGAGGAACTCACACCATGGTAATTCCCTGCAGCATGTGTCCTGTTCTTCAGAGTCCCTCACTGTGGATAGTGGGGTCATGAGCTTCCTCCTCCAGACAGTGGATTGCATTATGCATCCTACCATGGCCACACTTGGAAGGGTATCTCATTTTATCAGTGATTCCCAAGCCTCTTCATCAAAATCCATAAAACTCTGTGCCTTGTCTTCCCACTAGTGTTTGAGGATTAGTGGAGGACTTTCCTTTCAGACTATTAAATTTTATCTTGTTAGGTTCTGTTCATCTTTTCAATTTGTTGATATTATCCTAGACCTATATTGATTCATCAGCTCCTCAGTATCCTCATGCCCACATCCTTGGTAAATCCTTTAAATTGATAAATCAAAAAATATTGATATATGCATATTGGTCCATTAATCAAAGCCCTTCAGGTAAAGTCCTCTCGTTGCATTATCATCCAGCTCAGTATACATGGACAGGCAAATGATAAAAACTTCGTAATGCCTATCTGAATAACTTTACCATTCCTCTGATCTATGAGCTGTTAACTTAATTAAAAATGAGGGTTGCTAGGTATGATTTACTCCTAAAATAGCCTTACTGTCTCCCTGTCGCCTAGTGATTGAGTTCTTTCTCTGTTGCATAGAAACCATATTTTTAATTACTAATTCTAAAATCTTGAGGTAATTTCAATATCAAATAATTATGAATTGTCAAAATCATTACTCTTTGTACACACGAGAGCATGTACTTAACCCTGTCTATGCCTGCATATTTGCATGTTCAGACTTTTTCTTTTTTTGAAGAGTGAAAGGAGTAGGATTTATTTAAGGAAGGAAGAGTAGTGTCTCCACAAGCCATAGGGGTACCTGGAAGCAGGCTCATGTTCAGAGCTCTTGATATCAAATACTTGGGGGTTTTGCAAAGCAGCATGACATATTAGAAAAAGTATAGATTTATTTTTTGAGTTTTTTTTTTAATTGTATAGATCTGAGTTCAAATTTCAGCTCTACTACTGACATTCTCGGTAACTTGAGCAAAATGTTTAATGTTTCCGAACATTTGTTTCCTGATCCGTAAAATATTTGTTTTGAAGATTAGGAATAATAAATGAAAAATTCCTAGGATAATATCTTTCATACAATAGTAGTAAGAAGTAGGTCTTTCCCCAAATCATTGACCTCATCAGAATTACCAAATTAGTGGGTTCTAAGAGGTATAGGTTGTAACTGTTGGGTCCCAACAGTTGAAATAGCTAAATAAATGCCCATGAAGAGCTTACTTGTCATATTCTGCCCCCTCTGCTGTTAAAAAAAAAAATCAATCTATTTTGCAAAGAGGATAAGATAACATGTAAATTAAGTAATACAGCTTTCTACTTTAAGACTTATTCTTACTTGAAACATGAGATTGCTATGAATTCACCATGAACTTACTTATTAATATATATGGGTTACTGTTTCAAATAGTAATGGTATTTTAATTATATGAGTTAGATGCTGAAGTTAAAGAAATAAAGAGTCTTTCATAAGATCTTTACAAAAAGAAAATATTTTTGTCTTTTCCTTTTTCGGAAAAGACACTCATTCAACAAAGTTGTTCAGACCCTTTAAGTGTGAATACAATAATGGAAATTACGAAAGTTATTTGAATCAATAGCAAAGAAAGCCAAAGAAATTAAAAGGCAAAAAAATTGCAAAGAATAGGTATAAGAAATGTCACTAAGTAATAATATTTTAACACATTTTAAACAGAAAACACTGGGAAAAACACTAGACTTCTTTTGCAGGGCAGAAACCCATTCATGTGGAAAAGTTTTCAACTTTAAGCTCACTTGTATGCAAAGATGTAATAAAAATGGAGAAATGAACAACAAAATCACAATATAATCTGCTATGTCCTGGGAAAGGAGGAACCCTTTTAAGAAGAAATCTGTTTCTCCATTTCTTTATTTCTGGAAGGAAATTTTTCCTTGTATTCTAAAAGAAGAAAGGAGTATTTTATTTTACTTGTAAAGACTGCAAGCATGCTAGCCTATAGGTAGTGTGCCTGATTTGCAGCAGATCCAGAATGATTTGCTGATTACAGTATTCATCGAAGTCAAGGTCAGTAGTTTATGGTCACACCAATGCAGCGCTAATTCCATTTCTGGTGACAAACATCCTAATAGTTCCCCATGCAGTTTCCTACAGCAAACATACCTGCAGACTGAAGATCATAGGTCACAGTCCATGGAAAGTAACTGTTAAAGCCTTTGACCATGACTGAAAAACTCCTTGACCTTTCTGATAAATGAACCATACAAAAACTCAACTTTAAAATGACAAGAAAGAAAAGATGTATAGAAAAGACTTTAATCTTAACCTTTATTCCGCTTGCATACCTCTTTGTCTTTCTAGTGAGATGTATATAAATATTATTTATCTTCTTTTCTTGTTTTAAAGCAAAACAAACAAAACATGGACATTCTCAAAAGCTTTTGTGTCAACATCTATCCCTTAAATATTTCCATCACAGCTTTTTATAGACTTTTTTCTTTGAAGTTTTAATCAAAACTGAAATAAATATATGGGAATTTGAATAATAATGTTTCATGAATTCTCTTGTTGAATCTGCAGTCTCTCTTCTACCTCCTAAAAGCCCCTTGCCAACATCACTGGGGATCTCTTCATTGCAAACTTTGGGGGCTCTTTTCAACCTCTCTGGCATTTGGTCCCTTGACATTTGGTATTCTGAAACCTTCCTTCGCTCTTGGCTGCCATAACTTTCTCTCTTTCTGTGTTCCTCCTTGACTTATTAACTTTCTTAATTTTCTTCATTCTGAAGCATTTATAGACAGTGCGTTCTCTGTGACTAGGTCTTTGGTTTTTCTCTCTTAGGTGATCTTTCCCATAGCAAAGCTTCAACTAGTACTGGTGTGTGGTGAGTCCCAAGTCCTTCTTCCATTGCATTCTCTCTCATGAGCTGGACATGTTGTGTCATATTCTATTGGACATTCCAATGGGATTTTCATAGGCGTCTCATCCTTAATAGTCTTAAACCTGTCTGATCATCTACCCACCCCCACGTAAACATGCTTCGATCACGTTCTCTACCTGGATCAACATCACCATGACTTGCATGAACACCTCAGCCAAAGCCTGAGAGGGTTCTGAGATACCTTCCCTTACCCTTCTCATAGCATCTGTCCACCTCCTTAGCATCTCTCAAATCTGTCTTCTTTCATGCATCACTTTTCTTTCTATTTTAACCCTCTCTCTTGAACTATTCATTTTTTCATTCATGTGATTGTTTAATAAATTACAAATTGATTTAAGTTCTGCTCTAAAGTGTCGTGAGTGATATGAAAGTTTACAACTGGGGACAAGTATTCTCCCACAGGGAAGGCCTCTTTGAAGCTTGAAGCAAGAGTGTGAACCCATCATGAAGGTTCTGAAACAGAAAAAGAATCAGAACATTCCAGAAGTTGAGTAAAACCTGTTATTGGATGGTGCCATCAAGTGAAGGTGGTAAAGTGGTCAGAGACCAGGCTTATAGTCCTGTGCGCTTTGATAAGGGGCTAACAGTGGGAAGCCAAGATTTTAAGTAAGAAAGTGATATAATTCATTTAAAGTTCAAGAGGATGTCTCTGAATGCCATATGGACCGTGGATTGGATGGAAGCCACTCTTCTTTGTGTTTGGACTTTTAGGGTTCCCAGGCTCTGCCTCAGTTTGCTCTGCTTCTAAAACAGATAAATAAATGCAGGTGGTTCTCCCAATGGACAAGCTGTAACCACTTCACTTTCAAGATAAATTTTAAAATTTGAACCAATACCTCATTCTATAGTCTTTGCTTACTTTTTTAGAACTTCCATTTCCTATAAACAATTGGTACTTCAATGTCTTCAAACTAATTTTGACTCTCGTAAAGGACTCCAGGTGTAAGGTTCCCTTCTTGTCTAATTCTTCCTGTTAAAGAAGAATTATACAATAGTTGTTAAAGGATGGTAAGGTAGACAGGACCATCATCATGGGTACAGGGAGAAAGATTTGTCTCAACTCTGAATGTAGCAAGGGCAAGTGGGAATTTATAGCCAAGGAGCAGGTGAGAGTCAATGAATTTAAACCTACTAAGAGGAAGTAACAGGAATAAGGAGGATTTTGCTAAACCCACCTTATAGGATTCTTGCTAAAGATAGGCTGAGTGATCAGATATGGAATGTGAGGATCTTGCTAAACCTATTTAGAAAAGTTCTTTGTTGAAGCTGGACATTACAGGGAAGTACACAGATGGACCTAGGAGAAAGTTCATTAACTTAACTACAGTGTGACTAAGCAAACTTTGTTAGTCCTTATCCTTCCAGATCAGCTCAGGAGCCAAATCTAGGGATAAGCTCAATTGGTGGCCAAGTGAAGTAGCCCCTTCCAAGCTGTGTTGCCATCCTGGGCTGCCTGTAATGTGCCTCCTCACACTGGATTGCCATATTAGCCCACACAACCCTCGCTCTCACAGGGGCGAGGCTTTGCAGTGCTGGCATGAAGACTTCTCACTTCATGTTGCCCATTGCTTTCTCCCTTTTGTTCACTAGTATACCCCATTCACTGATATGCTGAATATTCCCTGAAGGTTGATGACAACTAATCAGTTCAAACCTAGTAATTCTTTGGTTTATGTATAGTGTTTTGAGTTTATTCATGACAGATGTAGCTTGTAGAGTACCTTCAAATATGTGTTCTTATTGTATCCCAAGCACATTCCTATGAGAAGATGGTACAGTATAAAGTTAGCAAAGCAGTTACGTTTCCTGTGCAAAGTAGCAACTTCACTTTATGTCATAAGGCCTAGAATCTAGGACCAACACATCTTGATTCTACCATCTTTACATCCGGGACAATTACAGTTTTATGGTATTTCTGATTTCCTCTTTGGCCCACAAGTAATGAAGGGAAAAGAAACTTTTAAATTTCTACATGACTTAATTTTGTATGTTCATGCTTATTCCTTGGTTATGTTTTTCTGTTTGCTTTGAGGAGTATTCATTTGTTTTATTTTTTATTTATTTATTTATTTATTTATTGCTTAAAACAGAAATTTATTGTCTCATAGTTCTGGGTCTAGAATCTCTGAAATCAAAGTGCAGGAAGGGCTCTGCTCCCTCTGAAACTGTGAGGATCCTTCCTTGCCTCTTCTGTTTCCTGGTGGTTGCTGCAGCCCTTGGCCTCCTAGGTGTAGCTGCAGTGCTCCAATCTTCTGTCTCCAGATGGCATTCTCCCTGTCTCTCCATTTACAAGTGGCCTGCCTCTTAAGAAACCTGTCCAGTTGATTTTTAATTTTAGGCATTTACTAATGTTCCCTTGTGGCCTAGCACATTACTAAGTTTTGTAAATGGTTCACAAACACTTGAGGAACAGTGTGAGCAATCTCTTTTAGTGATACAACTTGGATAACCCTTATCCAAACTGCTTTGGACCAGAAGTGTTTGGGATTTGGGAGTAGGTCTTGGTATATTTGCTTACATATAATGAGATATTTTGAGGTTTTGGCTCATATTCACATATGCCTTTTATGCATAGTCTTTAGATAGTTTTATACAATATTTTTAATAATTTTGTTCATGGAATAAATGTTCATGGTGTGGAATTTTCCACTTGTGGCACCTTATTGACCACTTAAAAACTTACAGATTTTGGAACAAATTCAGATTTTAAATTTTTGGGTTAGGTTGCTCAACCTGTATGAAGTTTTATATTTGTATAATAAGTCATATATTCAGTTCAAACCCTCAATATGCCTAGATAATTTTTGTACACTTTTTCTGTCAAAGATTGAGAGATGTAGGTTAAGTTTCTAATTACAATATGGTTTGCTAATTCTTATATTACTTGCAAGTATCAGTTTATATTTCTTGATGTTTTCTTATTCAGTACACATGAATGCATGATAAGTAATTGGGCATGTTTTATTTTCAATAGAAAACAATCTTTTATCTGATTCAGTGTTCACCTTGTAATCTCCTTTGTCATATTCTTATAATATCCACTTAATAACTTTAAAAATATTTTGTCACTATTTACTCGTTCATTTTTTTTTTAAAAAAGAGGACAGTGAGAGAGAGAGAAAGAGAATAAAATTTTTATTTAGTTTTTCATGTGGCCTTCATTGCTCCAACACTTCATTATGTACATGGTGCTGGGATTCAAACCTGTGTACTCGTGCATGTCAGGCAAGCACTGTAACCGCTGAGCCACTACTTCAGCCCCTTATTCATTTGTTTTTAACTCTATTTTGAATGTTATTAATTGGCTATAGAAATTTTGTCATCTAGTAGAGGTTTAACCCATTCCCAAAGTTAATAGTTGTCCAAGACACCAAGACCCAGGCATGAACCCAAGAGCCAGATGTTCAGGATGGAGCACAGCTGAAACTCTGGCCCAAATCATCTGTCTCTAAATCCAGGGGCTGTTGAGCAGCCCCCTCCATGGAGCTGGGCTGAAGCTGACTCTTGGAGTGTATAGAACTGCCACTCAAAAGTACCTCATGACAGCAAGTCATGGTGGCGCAAGCCTGTAATCCTGGTTACTTGGGATGCTGAGGCATGAGATCGCAAATTTGGGACTGGACTCAAGAGACTCAGCAATACTCTGTCTCAAAAGTAAAGAGGGCTGGGGATGTAGCTCAGTGGTGGAGCAAGCCTAGTTTCAATCCCCAGCACAAGGAAGGGGGATAAAAAACAAATAAACCATACCCCAGGACATCTTAGGGCCTGGTGCAAGAGAGGGATTGACCTGATGAAAGTGCTAGAATGATCATCCTTCAAAGTGAGAAGTCTTTGTTTTCCTGACTGTCCAGCAGGTGGTGCTGCACAGTCAAGGGAAATTGCTGCTTCCCTTTGAGTTGAAGGTGTGGAAGCCAACATGGATCCTGAGAATTTCAAAAGTAAAACTCAATATTGGCTCTTATGCACAAAAGGAAAATAAAAGATATGCATTTTTAAATCACTAACTAAAGTACTTATATATTTATATATAACCAACCATATTTAGAGCTCAAAAAGTTTAAATAAGCTATCAAAATTCATTGAAATTGATTTTTAAGAGAAATCACAAATCTCTAAGTGAAAAAAAAACACAAAACCTTCAGAATATTCTATATTCACTCATCTAAAGGAATTCTAGTTTCATGTTAACTAACATCAATCGATTTAATCATTTAGTGGACTTTTTCATGTCGTCTTTGTCCCATCAGTTGGCTCTGGATCCACAGAAGGCCTCTGCAGAGTGCATTGCACCTGTATCCACCCCTTGATGGTGTCTGGGCATGCAGCACTCTGCCTGAAATGCTGTGACCTCTTCTCCTGTTGTTTGTCTTCATGTTTAGCACCTGTTCCATCAATGTGAATGGGTTAGAATTATAAACCTTTAACGAGGGTCCAATACCCTGTGAAAGGTGGCTGCTCAGGTAACACTGGAAGAAGACTGTTCTTGTCCTAACAACTTTGGGTCGTAGGATGACAGATGAGGGAGCCTGACCAGGGGGACAGGAAGTCATACCTATTTGACATATATCTTAAATTGTACATATGTGTTTATTTCTGGCTTAATCGATTGCTTGAGATGAGCTCCCAAACATTTATGTTTGGATCACTATTACCCACTCCTCTTTAATAATCGCCATTTTTATATGTTTAAAAACTGAAGAGGGCTATACGAGAGATCAACTAAAATGGAATTTTAAAACAATATAGGTTTAATATGTATTTTGTGAAGCCTGAAGTTTATTAGAGTTAGGTAAGTGTCAATCACTTGCTGAGTGTTGAGAACTGTGGTCAAAAGAAATATAAAACATATTTTGTCCCCTTGAAGCTTTTTTTGTTAGCAAATTGCAGGAATTATAGCTTATTACACCTGTAATAATTAGAACCCAGTAAGAGACAGTAGTTGTTAAAGTGCTGAAATTTGCAATAATAGCAACCCAGTCAGGAAGGAAGAAGCAGTATTATTGGACAGTTAAATGTGAGGCATATAGTACCAGATAAAATTTAGTAATTTTTGTTGAAACTTCAAAAACTCCTATGAAATAGCTAATTATCCCATCTTACAGAAGAGGGAACTGAAGCTTATGAAGTTTAAACTACCTGCTCAGGAGCATGGCTAAGAGTCAAACCCTGATTTACATTGACCTCATAAGTTTATAAATTAACTTCTCACCTTTTCCAAGACCATTCAGTATGATCAGTGGTGTTCATGGCAGGAGCAAAGCTTGGGTTAGAGGGCATCACACAGGGTTTTTGAATAGGTAGGAGGCACAAGGCAGATAGAACTGTATTGGTGGGCCTCCAGGAAGGAGAGAGATGGTGAAACAAAGTGATAATTCAAGTTGAATGAAGAGACCCTGCAGGGTTGTGGCAGGGTTAAGGGAATGATCGCTGGAGCTGAGTCACTTGAGGAAGGTTACCATCTCCAGGATGAAGAGACTCAGGGCAGGCATGGCCTGGCAGTAACCCAGTGTATCTGTGGGAAAAGACTCCACCAGAAGCTGTGGCCAAGATAGGAGCCTATGCCAAATCATATCAGATGGTGAGAATGGAGCACAGGAGTGGAGGGAAAAAAACCAGACCTGTGTCTCCTCTGGCCCACATGGTGCAAAGGATCTCAGGTGGTCAGGTTCACAGAGGTCAGCCTTGGACTAAGCAGGGGGGAACTACCTGTGTCGCTGTGAGGAGGGTAAGCAGCGTTGGCACCGCCATGGCTTACAGAGCTCAGCACTGCTCCTGTTGGACCTGTGCACTTCAGCCTCACAGCCTGCAGGGTCCAACCCCGGAGGCTGTGGGAGAGGACAGTGGACAGGAATGTTGGAAATCCCAAGCACCAAGTGATCTTAACTTGACACTCCATAGTGAGCCAATTTTGTTTCACAGAGGCCAATAGTAATTTTATAAGCCAAAGAGGTAGGGTTGAGGTAGGAGAATGAAGCGGGAAGGAAGGCACGTGTAAGAAAACACCTACCATGAATATTTGTCTATCCAGAGTGTCCTACACCAGAGACAGCCTCTCATGGAGGCGGTGGTCTGGGCAGCGTGTGGAGGTTCTCTTATGGGGCTCATTTGGCTCTTTCTGTGTTCCAGTGACCTATGGCATGATGAGCTCCAATGTGTACTACTACACCCGGACAATGTCACAGCTCTTCCTAGACACCCCGGTGTCTAAAACGGAGAAAACTAACTTTAAAACTCTTTCTTCAATGGAAGACTTCTGGAAGGTATTTACAAATGACTTTGAAAGTACCTCTTTATGCCTGAACATTGTTTATTTGGCCTCAGAAGTTCGCTGCATGAGTATCTTCAGGGCCTGCTGTGTGTTTACCACTGTGTGAGATGTTGTATATTATGGAGAGTTCTTCAAAGCCACTGTTCCTACCTTCAAAGAAGGATAAAATAAGATTTACTGAGAACTTTGCAGGTGCCTTGCATCATGCTGAGCATTTCATACCTTTCCCTACAAGATAAATACTAGTACTGTCCCCAGTTTGCAAATGAGATTCTAGTGCTTAAATGCGCAAGGCCATGTGGCTAGGGAAGAGAGATGAACTTTTTTTTTTCTAGTATGACAGCCACTTTTTCATCCCAGTTTATTATTCATTCATCCATTCACAATTCATTCAACATTGAGAATCTCCTGGGGTATGAGGTCCAGAGAGCATTTTGGTTCTGTATTTCTTTGTTTTGTGTTTTGGTCTTTGTTGATGATGGCATATATCCCTAGCTCCTGAAATGATCTCTGACACAAGGTAGGCACCTTCTTTCAAAGGTCTGCTAATATAAACTTTAACTCAGACCTTTCCCCAATGTTGCAAATTCCACCATCATAGCACAGCATAAGCAAAAGTGATACACAGGAAAAATTCTAAGCCAATCCTGACAATGTGGTGCTCAGTATCTCAGAAAATCTGATGGAAATGGAAAGGAAATATTTCTCCCTGAGGTGATACTTTGTAAAACTCTTACTAAAGCCTGGTTAAGAACTGTGGATTTTAAGCATTCAGAAAACCTAGTCATGGGAACCTACTAATATATAACCACACTTGGCTTCTCAAACCACACTTGAATAATATTAACCTTTTCTTACCTATGTGGAGCTGGTCACTATCTCAGCTGATCATCTGATAATGGTTATACACCGAGAAGTGGCTAGATCTGTCCTGCTGCATAGCTCCTTGAGCAAACTAACAAGAGACTTTTCACACATATACATGTCTGTGATGATAAATCCCAAGCCCTAAAGAGGTGGGGAGAGGTTGAAGGATTTCCCATGTAGCAAGAGTCCAGACATAAAAAAAAAATCCCTCAAATGGCAGACTGGTAATCTACACTCTCTTGCCTTTTAGTTTAGAGCCATTATTACGTGGGATGCTATTTTCCTAAGGGAGAGTGGAATTGACCGTGGCTGTGGACTTCAGTAACACCTTCACCTTGCTGCCTTTAGTCCAGGGACAGAAGTCAGAGTTGCCATATATTAAGCACCCACTCACCCAGTGCCAGGTGCATGACCACACAAAAGATGGACTTTGTCGATGTGGGAACCCTGGTCAGAGCAGCCTACTCATAACCTCACAGCTAGAAAGTGAGGGAACAAGATCCAAACCCCAAATCTCTGACAACAAAACCCATTTACTGCTCCACCTTGTTCAGTTGCCAAAGCCCTGGTCATGCAACATTCCAGGCAGGAGCAAGACAGTCACAGAACTTTGAGGATTTAAAAAATGTTGCCTTTGGGCTGGGGATGTGGCTTAGTGGTAGAGCACACTTGATGATATGCTCTGGGTGTGATCTCCACTGAGTGCATGCACACACACACACACACCCACACATACACACCCAATAAAGAGAAAAATGAAAGAAAGATGGGAAGGACAAGAGAAAAAGAAAAAGTTTCCTTTGCTTTCAGTTTGCAGAAGGCCCATTACTGGATGGGCTGTACTGGAAGATGCAGCCCAACAACCAAACAGAAGCTGACAACCGAAGTTTTATTTTCTACGAGAACCTGCTGTTAGGGGTTCCACGCATACGGCAAGTCAAAGTCAGAAATGGATCCTGTTCCATCCCCCAAGACATGAGAGAGGAAATTAAAGAGTGCTATGATGTTTACTCTGTCAGTAGTGAAGACAGGGCTCCATTCGGGCCACGAAATGGAACTGCGTAAGTATCTGTGACTTGTGGCCACTGAGTGACATTCACTCATCAACTCATTCTCTGACCTCCCACTGTCATTCATTTATTCTCTGATAGTCTCAGCAATTAGATGATGTCTTCAGAGCATTCATACTTACATTTAAGCCTGAACCAAGTTTACTTTTGGTGTCTTGAGTTTTCTCTGTTTTTCAACCGCCTTCTAGTTTCTGTATGTATGTTTTCAAAAGGCTAAAATGTTGATTGTATGGCACACAAAAAAGAAATTATCTGAGCCTTTGAAAGTTTTATTTAAGATGATTTGGCCCTTTTTGTTATTGTGTTATAGTTATGTATAATATTATGGTTCATTTTGATCTGATTATGCAAGTATGGAGTATGATTTGCTCCAGTTCAGTCCCCAGTACTTCACCTTTCCATTCCCTTCTTTCTGCCCCTTTACCCTTTCCTCCCCTCTACGGTCTTTCTTCCATTTATTTGATTTTCTTAAAATAAGGGTGTTATAGACATAAATAAAAGTGAAATTCACTGTGGTATATTCATATATGTACTTAGCATAGTTTGGTTGGTTTCATTCCATTGTTCCTCCCTGTTCCCATCCCTTCTCCCTCACCCTGAATCCCTTTTCGCTGCTCCACTAATCTCTCTTCTATTTTCATGAGATTTCCCCTACCCAACCCCTTACTTTCCCCCTTATTTTATTCTAGCTATCACATATGAGAGAAAATATTTGACCTTGACTATTTGGGATGAAAGGTGTCCCCCAAAAGCTCATGTGAAGCAGTGCAAGAAGGCTAAGAAGTGAAATGATTGGGTTATGAGAGCCTTAACTGAATCAGCAAATTAATCCCCTGATAGAAGTAACTGGGTGGTAACTGAAGGGGGCAGGGTGTGGCTGGAGGAGATGGATCATTGTGGGGCATGCCTTTGGAGTATGTATTTGGTGAGCTGAGAGCTTAGTTGCTCTGTTTCATATGAGCTGGTGGTCATATGAACTGC
This sequence comes from Aplodontia rufa, assembly GCA_004027875.1. Lineage (NCBI taxonomy): Eukaryota > Metazoa > Chordata > Mammalia > Rodentia > Aplodontiidae > Aplodontia > Aplodontia rufa. Next base: position 216 of record PVKS010021537.1, on the reverse strand, counting down.
TTCCCTCCACCACACCCTCCCACCCTGATGTTCTGCCTCACCTCAAGTCCTGAGGAATGGAGCCTTCTGTCTATGTACTGAGACCTTGGAAATCGTGAGCCCCTAAATAAACTTTTCCTCATCTAAAATTGTTCTTGTCAGGTTTTTAGTCATAGCAGCAAAATAACTAACTAAAACATTGACTTTCTAGGTTGTTTGGCTTTTTTTTTTTTTTTT
>PVKS010021536.1:0-35034 GCA_004027875.1 Aplodontia rufa | reverse complement strand
TCTTCCCCATCACCAGACTCCTATGAGTTCTTCATATACCCTCCCCCCTCCCCATCCCCTTCCCTCCACCTCCAAGTTACCTAGGGAGCTTTCGCCCCTGTTGCACTGAAAGTCATTCAATTTGAGGCTTTGTTAGGTCAGCCGTCTGTCCTACTGCTTCAACATAAATTCTAGTATCAACAGATGAGAGAAACCATTCTTACCAGGCATGTGAACGTGCAGGCAGCAAGAGCCCAGGAGTGCTTTGCACACGCACTGTGAGCCCAAGGCGTCAGGATGCCGATCAGGGTTCTCGACAGCAGATCACTGAGCAGACTGCACGCGGAAGCAGCAAGGTGGGTGCTCCAAGGGAAGGGGCTTTCACTTGTGGTAAGGAGTAATTTCAGCAACAGAGACACTGTCTGACCACGACTGGGAGAACTTTTCACTCCCACAAGCGAATTCTGCTTGTTTTTGAGCTGGGACAGGCCTCCCCGTGTGTGGCCCTGGGTTCTGTCTCAGCCTCCAGCACCATCGTGGCTCTAGGTCTCATCACCAGGATCCCCATCCAGCTGTTTCCACTAGCAGACTGTCAAGACTGTGGTCAGCAAACAGATAAAAGCCCTTGGATTTGAGACGTTTGAGGCAGCCAAGGGAAAAGAGCCCCTAAATCTAATTACTATTATTTAATACCCTGATAATGAAATCAATTATTCCCAAGAAAGATTACATCTACCCAAGAGTAACTGTTTCCTGAATGACATAATGATGTTGGTGGTGCTTAAAAAGCAAACAGAGGGCGGGTGTGTGTGTGAGAGAGAGAATAAACACTGGGTTTGTGGTGTGGTGTGTGGGTGGATGACCTCTCCCTCCCTCTCCCTCTCTCTCTCTCTTCCTGTGCAACCTGCTGTACAAAATCAGCAACATTAACACCAATGCTTCTTCGTTCTGTGAACCTTAACGTTTTCTTTAACCACAGAAAACAATAGCTGGAGCAAACAGGAATCAGAAGGCAGCTTAAAACACATGACCAGCATGACTCAGGGCCCCGCCCCCACATCTTTATGTGGTCTGTATATCTCAACGAATATGTATATATTCAACGAAATGAACCTGAATTCCAGACCTGTTGTCCTTTACGGGACAAACTGTCCCTTAAAAATACGTCCATTGCAGGGGAATATCATTGCCCTAGTAACAGGCCCCTGGGTGTGTTCTTTTCTCTCAGTTTGAGGAAACTCAGTGTATGGAGAGCCTTCTGCTTATGTAGGAATGGAAAAAGAGTGGTCGCACAGATGAGACCCAGAACAGGCACAGTTTCTAGGTAGACATGTCACCACACAGAGAAGATGAACTAGAATGCTGAGGTTTTAAAAAACAAGGTCTCAGAGAATGCAGTCAACCCTCTGGTTGGAGATGAAGACTTGCCCAGGTCCCCGCAGCTATGTTGCAGCAGGGTCGTGGCTGACATGCAGGCTCCTGATGACAGCTTCAGGGCTGTTTCCACCACATTAAACCTCTGAAAAGTTATCTACATACTGATGTCCTGTAAGTGAATCTACTAACCAGACACGTGAAAAAATTCAGCTGATTTTCCTTGAAATGCAGGGCATCAGAAGCTACTGAATACTCCCATGTTTTGGCACTGCTCTAAAAACTTCCCCATAACAGCATTTATAACAGCTCTATGAGGTCTGTGCTCGGCTTTGTAAGAGAAATTAAGGTGCAGAGAGATTAAGCAACCTGTTCAAGGTCACGGAGCGAGTTAATGGGCAATGTCCCGACTGTGCAAGGGCAGATCTTGTGATGTTTGCTCTCACACGCCTGCTTAAAGGGAGTCACCAGCTGGACGAGCATCCAAACACGAGCCCTGACTCGGAAAGCTGAGCAGTGATGTGCTGGATATGGGCCTTGCAAGGATTCGGTCTCTAACCCATAGGGATTAAGGTAAATGAGACGATCGCTTTGGAAAGGATGAGCACACCACACCCGAGAGCTATGCAAGGTCGCGAATGGACTGTAAAGAGAGTGTGCAACCCCATAACTATCGTTGTCCCATTACCCCTTGGAGAAAGCCAGAGCGGCACAGGTAGCACCAGGCAGAAACAGAACCCGGAGCCAGATCTTGTCTGACTCCCAGCCCGACTCTCTACGTGGCTGCGGAGATTAAGATCACTTTGGCAATCATGAGTGCTCCTGAGAGGGGTCCTGCAGCACATCAGCTGGGCTCTGTGCAGGTCTTAACCTTCCTTTCAGGAAGGCCACCCACAACCCCAGCGGGACCCAACAGTCCACAGAGGGCGCTCTGCAGCCCTGCCCTGGCCTCAGAGGGAGGATCCCTTTGGGAAGGAAACCTGGCTGGGCATTCTGCAGTGCCATTCCTGGTGGGAGGGGTGGATGAACGATTACCAACTTGTCCAGTGCAGGATTCCTCTCCTGGCAGTGCACATGAGTTAGCACCTCAGCAGGTATAACCAGAGAAAGCAACTTCAAGCAGAAGTGAAAGCCAGAGAGCGGAGCCTAAGAGTAAACCTCATGGGTGGCTCTCAATGCTTTGTCACTGGGGGAAGCCATAGACTAAGGACTGGGGAACAGCAGTGGAGATAGGTAGATATCCTTCAAGCTGGTATAATTGTGATGAAAACCCAATCTATTATCTTAATTATTTCTGTGGCTGGAATAAAATAAGACAGACACCCACCATTGACAGCAGTTAAACCTGGAGAACTAGATCACAGGGAATTCAATGCTCTCTAACTTTTTTTAGTGAACTTGTATTACTTGGATAATCACCAAAAAATAAAATTAAAAAAGAAAAGTCTCACCACTGTTCCTTTTAAAAACTTACTTGACAGGGTTTTTTTTAAAATTAATTACTGGACATGTTTTAAAAATAAAAAAATAGCCAAACTCTCAAGGCCCCCGAGTTTAGATTCCCCTTTATCCAGGCGGATCTCAATTCCGGAAAAGCTCTCTTCCGCGGCCCACGTGGGGAGCACTGGCGTAGGGCATGGTAGATTCCTGAGTTAGGACAAGAGCAGCCTCCTGCGGCTCAGCCAGCTTGTGGAGGAGCTGACAAATGAGAACGCAAAACTCAGCGATGCCCATGGGTATCAAATGCTACCCGAGGAGGCAAGCGCAGGTCCTAGCCATAGCCACAGCGGTGTCATCAGTGCCACGGTGGAGAACCACTGCTGGCAGGCTGCTCAGCCCCCACCCGGAGCCTGGCTGCGAACGTAGAGGGACAGTTTCTCTCAGCGTCAGATGCGACAGCTGGGGACGGGGACGGGGAGGGGTATGGCTCTGTTTTCTGAGCTAAAGCAGCCTTTACCCTGTCAAGACTTCTAAAGTAGCATTCGCAGGAGCCACCCAATGACCCTGCCCGGTCTCATCTATGCCTAGGGTGGCCTCTGCCACCAGCACCTCACTCAGAAAGCCTTGTTTTCGTCATTTCAAAGCCCTCGCGTCCTTGCCCGAGCCTGGCAAAGGTTTCCCAAGCAAAGTAGGCCAGAACAACTCCTGCCAGGATGATTGTTTACCTTCACCGAAAACATCGTCCCCTTCATCCACCAGCGGCTCCATGGCATCCGGAAACTGCATCCCAGGAAGGTGGCGAGCTGCAGGCAGTGTGCCCTGGCCCCCAGCAGCTGCTGCTGTCACCCGACTTCCTTCCCCCTGCTGAGGGAGGGCTTCCGCCTCTGCCCTGGGCAGCTGGGTCCACAGGTGACCTCTGTGCCTTTGGAAGAGGGACTTCCAGGTAGGGGTTCTCGCCAGGAGAAGAGAGCTCTGGGTGCATCTGAAGCTGCTCAAAGTCTGAGTGCCAGGACTTGGATTTCAGAGCACTAACTTTCATATTTTCTGAAAGAGGAATGAGTGCCCTTAGCTCCCTTGTTATGCATCTGAACACAATGCGCAGCGTTGGAAGAGATGGGTTTGCATTTCTCGTATCTGGGCTTTGCTTCCATGAGAATTTGGGAATGCCAGCCGCTGTGCTGAACCCCAGAGCGTGCCCTGGCATTCGAGAACTGGAAACTTTGCAATGCTTAAGCCAAATTTCATGAAGATCCAGGCTGTCATTGTCCCAATTAAATCTTTCAGTGGCAGATCACTGGTTTTGGTGAAATGACTGCCGCTCCATGGTATTTACTTCAGCCTTTGCCAGCAAAGGAGAAAGGAGAAATGTAACTGAAAAACAGTCACTCCTGTGGAGCTGCTGTGAGCACCAGTGCCTCTAGTCACCATATGGAGCTGCCCCAAGCATTTGGTATTCCGTGTGCTGTGCTCAGAGCTTGTGTGACAGGGGGACGTCACTGGGGATTTCCCAGGGCCTCTCAGGGGATTAGAAGCTCAGAAGATGCAGATGGAGGTGATGGCAAGGAGGATCTGTCGACTCCAGGTGGTGTTTCTGGAGCTTTACTCACTGCACGCTTTTGGGAAGACTCCAGGGGCCACCTCCCAGCTGAGAACCTGTCCCCTCCTCCCATAACCACGCTCTTGGAGCTGTACCAGTGTCTTCTGGAGGAGAGTGTGGATAATGGTGCTGGAGAAATCCACCAGTGAGCAACATCACCCCAGAGGAGAGAAGTGGCCACTAAATGCTGAGCCCTGCAAGCTCCACCCTGCGCTGGTGGCTGTGCAGTTCCCAAAGATAGGTACAGTGGGGACCTTCAGTCGCTCCACCCCACTGCAGCCCTCCTTAGGGGAGAACTCAGGCAGTCGGGGGGAGGCTGCACAGTGATTGGGGGTTGTCACTGGCACCCAATGTCAAGGACCAGCTAGCTCTCCTGTGTGCCTAGGACAGTGGCTCAGGAGGAGGAAATGTCCAGCCTCAGATGCCATTCCTGGCCACTTGAGAAATTTTCTGCAGATAGCCAAAGCTGACCCTTCCTCTAAATCTCCTTTACCACCCTCCTTCCTGACTACTCCCCAGCCTGATTCCTGCTGAAGTGGTGCTTCTGGTCAAGGGTTGCTGTTAGTCACGTAGACTAAATTAATTAAAAATGGGCCAAGTGCAGGACTCCTGGGTGTGGGTGACGTGAACGCTGATCACACTATGCGTCCCAGCTCCACCCTGTGTCCTGTATCACCATGATGTCACGGAGTGGGCATCCCTATCCCGTTTTCCAGATGAGGCCACAGAGGCTTGAGCTCTGGAGGACGCTCCCAAGTTCACTCAGCAGCGGAGTGGCAGACGTGACCAACTAGAGTTCACTCCACTCCCTCTGGCCAGCAGCTCTGTGTAGAGGTCTCAGAGGGTTAGGGTCACAGTGACATCTCAGTGGCTCTGAGGACTCTTTACCAGTTCCCTCACCTCCCAACCCTCAGAAACACCAGGCTCTGCATAAAGCCTGGGTCCCAGCCTCCCACTTCAACTAGCTAACCTCTGTGGTCCTCAAAATTCACATATGGAAGTCCCAACCTCAGTGCCTCAGAATGATGGCTCATTTTCTTCTAAAAAGGAGATTTTTGTTCTGCTTTTTTCTTTGGTATGGGGATTTAAACCAGGAGTGCTTTACTACTCAGCCACATCCCCAGCCCTTTTTATATTTTATTTTGAGACAGGGTCTTGCTAAGTTTCTCAGGACCTAGCTAAGTTGCTGAGGCTGGCTTTGAACTTGCCGTCCTCCTGCCTCAGCCTCCCCAGTCACTGGAATCACAGGCATGCCCAGCCAAAAAGGGGAGCTTTAAAGAAAGGTGCACCCAAGGTTGGGTGCAGCTTAGCGGAAGAAGCCTTGCCTAGTATATAGGAGTCCTGGGTTCGATTCCCAGCAATGCTAAAAGCAAGCAAATAGGACACAGGGAGAGAAGCGCACGAAGAGGAATGAAGGCGGAAGTCTGCTAGCCAAGGATGCCAGGCAGTATCAGCCAGACACCAGGAGTGAGGAGGAGCGGGCCTGCAGACCCCTCGACCTCAGCCTCCACACGCTAGGCTGTGGTCCTTTCATATAAGCCATTCTCTCTGTGGTCCTCTTTATGGCGCCTAGGAAATGGACACTCTTCCCCATTCAGCTTGTTTTGAGAACTGAATAGGATAATTCGTGTAAAGGAATCGTGGCCCATGGGGTGTATGGTAAGTGCCCGGTTCTAGTCATCCACTGCAACTCTCTGGGACAGTGTGGAGCTCTTATCTGGTTGAAGCCTCAGGGCGATGGAGACTGATCAGTTACCATGCTCTGTGCCAAATCTCAACAGCCCTCAGTCTCCTCTCCTCCAGTTTAGACATCTTACAACACAGCTGACAAACTCACAACAAATACAAAAGCCAACAAGGACTCCTGGACAGTGGGAGATACAGACAACACGGTCTTCTCCAAAGTGCACAAGGACCTTAGAGAGGTGAGGCAGGAGGGCAGTGCGCTAACTTAGAGACCTGACCTTAGAGAGGTGAGGCAGGAGGGCAGTGTGCTAACTTAGAGACCAACGACCTTAGAGAGGTGAGGCAGGAGGGCAGTGCGCTAACTTAGAGACCGATAGATGCCAATGGATGCACCTATAGGAATTAATAAAGTTGTCTAATAAAATATAAATAATGTGATTATAATTAATACAAGTGCCCCAAAATGGGCAAAATGGGAAAAGTCTACTAATAACAGGTGAGGCTTCTACAGTGCTCACACAGTTCTAAACACCAGGATTCACTATTCTCATGCAGACCTGAAGGTTACTTTAAGCCCCAGGAGATGACATGGGCCACCGAAGGGCATGCATCTGGCAGGTATACAGCTGACAGGTAATGGAAGAGCTGAGATTTGACCCAGGCCCAGAGTCCAGACACATGAACACCAGACTGCACTGAAAGAACAAAGGAGCAGGCAGCTATCTGCAGGTCCCCAGCTCCGGGCACTTGGAGCCATGCGCACGTGACTCCCTGTGCTCGGAAGGCTCCCCTCCCCCATCTGCGCCATCAACTAGGGAAAATCCACTCAGGTTGAGGGCTTAATTTAGGGGCCCTCTCCTCCACGGGGCCCTTTCTGACACCCCCGGGGGGACGCCTGCCCCCTCTCTTGAGTCACAAGTTTATGTACAGGTCTATTTCACTTCTTCCCTTACTCCTCAGGGCAGGGCCATCTCGTCTTCAAACTGCATCTCCAGTTCCGTAGCCTAGAGAGAGGCAGAAGACCACCGAGGCACACGAGGAGGGCATGGCCACAAAATGGCAGAAGCCTTGGCATAAATGAAGCATGAGGACTCCCTCTTGGGAGTTAGGCTCAGAACCTGTACTTGAGGAAAGAATCTTTCTTGCTCCTCGCAAGTTTGCAACTGGAGCCTTCAAATTAAACTGACAATAGACACATTAACCAGAAAAAATGGCAAATTTTATTAGTATTTCTATGTGCACAGGGTCTTCACAGAAAAGAAGTGAAAACCCCGAAGAATGGCTAAGCCTGGGGGCTTATGTACCATCTTAACAGCGGGACAGGAGAGTGGACTCCAAGGTGGCCAGGAACGCTGAGGCAGGTAAGTGCTGATGTGCTCTGTCCCTGCAGAGCCATCTCCAGTGGCCCAGTTCTCCTCCTGGCACTGGGGAGGGAGATGCCTCTGCACAGGGAGGTCTATGTCACCTCCACGTGGGGAGGTCTATGTCACCTCCATGTAGTAAGGGCTATGTCACCTCCACATAGGAAAGTCTATGTCACCTCCACATAGTGAAGTCTATGTCACCTCCATGTAGTGAGAGCTATGTCACCTCCACATAGGGAAGTCTATGTTACCTCCACATAGTGAGGTCTATGTCACCTCCACGTAGTGAGGTCTATGTCACCTCCATGTAGGGAGGTCTATGTCACTTCACATAGGGAGGTCTATGTCACCTCATGTAGGGAGATCTTGTCACCATGTAGGGAGGAATATGTGACCTCCACACAGGGAGGTTTGTACCTTGCTTTTAGGCAGAAAGAGGGTGGGCAGAGAGATCTTCCAGGGTCTGTTTTTTCTCAGCTGCCTCCCGCTCTAAAGAGTTCTCATGTGGGGGCACATTCCGGTCCCCTTCAAATCTATCCCACGAAAGACGCTGAAGCTGGGGGAAGTGAGTGATTAGATGAGGGGCTGGGGGCTACAGTACTTCTGTTGCTGTTGCTGCGGCACAAAGTGAGCAAGTTATTTTTCTTTTGTTGTTAAATGTCTTCGTGATTGCATGTTGAAGTTACGTATTTTCAGGGGTGCAGTGTGACATCTCAATACACCTGTGCAATGTGTGATGATCAGATCGGGGCTAGAGGCACCTCCATGTCCTCAGACACCCACCATCTGTGCAGAGGGCGGTTCCTAAGGAGTGAGCCTAGAACCACGGGACGGTGGCTGAGGCCAGCGACTGGATTTAGGCAAGAGACCAGGAGAGGATGGCCTGGGATGAGGCGACTGTTTTGATCAAAGGCTGACTTGTGACAATCTGGGCTGAGTTTAGAAACAGAACCTCGTCAACACAGGAACCTGGCAATGTTTTATACTCTGAACTGCTGGTGTCCACTTTTTGCAAGGTCTGGCCCTTGCTGTGAGAAACTTTATCACCTACCCTATGTCCATTCACTCACCCAGAAAACTGCGCAACGAGCATCAGCTAGGTTTTGGGTGGGGCAGGAAACCTTTCAGGACATGTGCACACGCATGTGCCGGACGCATTCCTACGGTCAGCTACCATTTCGAGTTGTGACAATTTGGCTACAGAGCTCGTTGATTTATTTATTAATTTAAAGCATTTCTGCCTGGCTTGCTGTTTTGAAATTTTAAAATGCCATCTGTGAGTCGCTCAGGGGAGGAAGCTGCCCTGATGGGAAGGTGCCGCTCCCCAGTGGGTCCTCCTTCCCACAGGGGACGAGCCTGGCTATCTCTCTGCACTTGTGGGGAGTTTCCAGCTTGCTCCAGAAAGCATTGTTCAAATACCTAACTTTCAGATACACTGACTTCTGAGCAAAGTAGCTAAAATGCCTGGAAACAGAAAAGAGAGTGAAGGAGGAGAGAAGTACTGAAACTGCCGGGAGTGGTTGGAATTAAGAAAGGAAAATAAGGTAGAAACAATCCACAGCCAGAAATAATCTTATCTTTGGGTAGCGTTGCCAATAAAAATGTACACAGAATGTGTCCAACTGCAAAATGCCATGAACAGAGACCTGGGACCAAAGGCATGTGATCCCAGGGGATTCAACCCCCAACCCCTGGGCCTGTGGAAGCCTTTCCCCCACTCCCCAGCTTCAGGGAACCTGTAGGGTGCAGCAGCCACACTGGGGGGTCACTGACTACAGGTTCTGGGGAAGTCCGCAGGACAAGGTGACCAAAGACCCGGGTGGGTTTCTCCAATAGGACTAAAGACAATGAGGGTGATTGCCCACTGGATTATTCCCATGCCTTCCACTCAGGAAGCAGGGAGAAGGGTCCAGCAAGCATGGTCCCATAGTAAGACCCACACTGTGTATGGTTGACACTATCTGAGCCTTGGGCTAAGGCTGGGAGTGTTTAATTTGCAATCAGAGACTAAAAAATGTCATAGAAAGGCTCTAGTTCTGGAGATTGGCTGGACTGAGTTCCATCCTGTCTTTGCTACTACCCAGCTCTTTGAAGTGATTGAATCTTCTCCAAACTGTAACATGGACTATTAACCAGTGGCTGAGCAAAGGGAAAACTCAGTCCTCTGCCCCCAACTTGCCTCAAATCAAAATACAATCTGTATCAATAGATTTTAGTGGCGGTACAAACATAACCTGGAGAGCCAGTCCCTGGGATAAACCCTCTGTCTCAACCAGAATGTAATTCCACAGCCTTTCCATTAAGGGTCTATGCCTACCACTGACACTGATGTCTCAGGGTTTTGGTGACAGTAACTGAGATTTGAATCCTTCCCTGTGACTCTTGCAACAACTTTAGAGTAGGTACAGGGACTGCCAGGCAGTCTTCTTCTCCTCTTCTTTTTTAGCCTCAGGACCATTTTCTTGGTGTGGGAGCTATGGAAAGTGACAGAAACAGTGAAGAGAAGATACAGAGAGAAATAAACTTAGAAGCAAGCAAATCTTCATGACCACAAGAGGTGTGGGGAGAGCTTAGGAGAATGACATTTTCCTCTGGGCTGTGCCCTTAGACCCAAGCGGACATCTCTGTCCACAGAAAGAAGGCCAGATAGAAGGACTAAGTCCTTCCACTGTGAAAGAAGGGCACAAATCTCACCCATTATAAATCTTACAGTGAAAACTATCTCTGTGGCATATTAAACCACTAGGTGCCAAACCAAGGAACATTATGAAATATTGTTATTAAAAAATTCAATGATATTAAATGCCCGGTATTTTTAATCTTTTCACAATCATAGTTTTTCTAATTTTTTTCCAAAGTATTAAAGGAAGATCTTGTTGTTAATGATAAATCAGTAAGCATTTTTTATGATAATTCACCATGTGATTTTGGCATCTGATGGAGAAAAAGTTCAAACTATCAGGTTGTATATCAGAGAAAATAGTGATACAAAAACCTTTTAAAATCCTCTTTCCCATATTAGCAGTAAGAAAGGCTTGGGGAATAGGTCAGTATAAACTTTTTGGAAAGGCATACAACAACTCAAGCAGAATTTGTTCAACAAAAATGGCTGAATTTAATTTTATTTCCAGCTTCCCCAGGCCCAGCTTTATGGTGGCCTTGAAAATCAATGACCTGCAACCACAGTGAAAAGCAGCAGCCTGGCAACCTCTGGAGTGGTGGAAGAATGAAATTGGAGTTTCTTTAAAGCTCCATTTCCAGAAAGTCATCATGATTTGATCTGTCAGATGGTGCTCTGGTAGATCCAGTTGCCAAGGCTGACTTTATTTTACATGCCTCAGAGCTGCCTGGTAAGAACAGTGTTTCCCCTAGGGGTGTTTGTCAAATTGATCAGAGGCAACTGATGAACACAGCAGCTGCCCGAGGCAGTAGACAAGAGTTATGGTCAAACAACAAGCTTACCGAAAAGCTTAGAGGAAAAATATGGGGAATGAGATGCCATAGGGAGCTCTGAGAAGCTCCAACATGTTCCTGGAAATCCAGAGGGCCAAGCATGCATAGGGCTGTGTGCATGCTCAGAAAAGGGTCTAAGGTCTGAGCACTGGCTGACTTTAAGGCCCTGTGGAATCACAAAATAAAGGTGAAGGTAGGGTTGTAAAATTCTTAGCTGAGTATTGAAGATATTTCCCAATTTGTACAGAGTCCCTTGACAAAGCCATGAAGACTCACTAGTTCTTCTGAGCTAGTCAAGGATTCAGTGGCCAAACATGGCAACAGATATAGACAATGCAGAATTATTTCATAAAAGTCAGCAAACAGACAACAAGAACAATGTCAGTGCTATGGTTTGAATTTGTTCTCTGAAGTTAATGTTGAAAACTTAATCCTCAGTGAAATGTTGAAAGGAGGGGTCTTAAGAAGTGGTTAGGTGATGAGGGACCTGCCCTCATGAGTAAATTAATCCCATTAACACTGGAGTGGGTTAGATGTCGTGGGTGTGGGTTCCTGATGAGAGGATGAGCTTCCCTCCCTTTTGCCTGTGCTCATTTTCCTTTTTACTCTTCCTTGCTGCTCCATGGGATGCAGCAAGAAGACCCTCACCAGATGCAGGTCTTTTGACCCTGGACTACTCAGCATATAGAATTGTAAAATATAAATCTTTAGATTTTTTAAAAAAAATAAATCACCCACTCTCAGATATTCTGTTAGAGCACCACAAAATGAACTAAGAAACAAAAACCATGGTGGAAGGTGGAATCTAATTTCCAGAGTTTCCATAATATTTACAATGTCTAGTTTTCAACAAAAAATTATTAGACACACAAAGAAGTGGGAATGTATGGCCATATACAGGATTTTTAAAAAAGCATAAAGAAGACCAGATGTTGGGCTAACTAGACAGAGACTTTTGATTGTCTATTTAAAATATGTTCAAATAACTAAAGGAAAACATATTTAAAAAAACTAAAAGAGCATGGAGCAATATTTCAACAATAGGGAATATCAGTAAAAGGTAGAAATTATTTAGAAAAGAACCAAATGGAAATTATGGAGGTAGAAAGTATGATACCCAACGTGAAACCTTCACTAGAGAGGCTCAACAGCAGATATAAACTGGCGGAAGAATCAACAAATTTAAGAGATGTCAATTGAGATTATCCTGTGTAAGGAACAAATGAAAAAAGAAATAAGAAAAATGAACAGAGCCTCAGAGAACTTTGGGATACCATCAAGGATACCAATATATACATAACAAGAGTCTCAGAAAGAGGGGAGAGATGAAAAAGGAGAGAAAGAAATTTTGAAGAAGTAATGGCTGGAAACTTCATAGACTTGATTTTAAAACAACCTACCAGTTGGCAGTCCACCAATAGTATGGTAGTGTTCCTTTCTCCCCACAACCCCTCCAACATCTGTTATTGTACACATTCTTCATTTTTGCCTTTCTGACTGGAGTGAGGCGGAATCTTAGTGTAGTTTTGATTTGCATTTCTCTGATTGCTAGTGATGTAGAACCCTTTCTCATATATTTATTGGCTTTTTGAACTTCCTCTGTTGAGAAGTTTCTGTTTAGTTCCATAGCCCATTTATTGATTGGTTTGTTTGTGATATTGGTGTTAAATTTTTTGAGTTCTTTGTATATTCTGGATATTAGTCCCCTGTCAGAGGTGTAGCAGGCAATGATTTTCTACCATTTCTTAGGTTCTCTCTTGACACTCTTGACTAATTCTTTAGCTGTGCAGAAGCTTTTAAGTTTAATGGCATTGCACTCATTGATTCTTGGCTTTAATTCTTGTGCTATGGGAGACTTGTTAAGGAAGAATGTGCCTACACTGAAGTGGAGGAGTGTTGATCCTATTTCTAATAATTGTATAATTGCTGGTTTAATTCCAAATCCTTTGATTCATTTTGATTTTAATTTTGTTCAGAATGAGAGATAAGGATCTAATTTCAATTGTCTGTATATGGCTGTCTAGTTCGTTCAGCATCATTTGTTGAACAGGTTGTCTTTCCTCCACGCTATATTTTTTGCCCCCTTTGTCAAATATCAAATAGTTACAGACTTGTGCATTTGTCTCACTATCTTCTATTCTATTCCATTTGTCTTCATGTCTGTTTCGATACCAATACTACACTATTTTTATTAATACCGTCCTATAATATAATTTCAGGTCAGGTACCGTGATACCTCCTGCTTCACTTTTTTTTGTTGTTGTTGTTAGTAATGCTTTGGCTATTCTGGGTTTCTTATTGTTCCAATGAATTTAAGAATTGCTTTCTGTGTATCTATGAAGAATGTCATTGGTATCTCAATGGACATTGCATTGAATCTGTACAGAGCAGTGTGTGGCGACTGTAAAAAATTAGGGATGAAACTACTAACCCAGCTATCCCACTCCTGGGTATTTTCCTGGAAGAGCTAGAATTGGCATACTACAAAGACACAACTACATCAATGTTTATGGCAGTTCAATTTACAATAGCTCAACTATGGAATCAACCCAGATGCCCTTCACTGTATGAATGGATCGAAAAACTGTGGTGTATATATACAATGGAGCTCTATTCTGCAATTAGAAAAAATGATATTATGGCTTTCACAGCTAAATAGATGGAAATGGGGAAAATCATGCTGAGTGAAACAACCCAAACACAGGGACTTACAGGCCAAATGTTTTCGCTCATATGTGGAAGCTAGAGTAAACCTAAGATAGGATGAAGGTTAGCTAAGTTTAATTAGTAAACCCACAAAATTTGAAGTATCACATAAGCTTGGAGAACTGTAACTATGAAGGGGGAGAAGAGAAGAGAGGGAGGGAGAAGTGGGATTGGTTATCAATGTGTCTGGGTACACTCTACTATCATGAGAAGCCAAACTATACTCAGGCAGGCATATAAACCCAGAAATTTCAACAATTAATATACATGTAATATGCTCATTTGTATCTATGACATGAGGGTATTTCAGAGGAGATATGAGATTTCGGAATGAATGAAGTGGGGGGATCCTGGACAAGGGTCAGGATTAACTCACTTTGACAATATCCATGTATGCCTGAATGTGTAACAACAATTCCCTCCAAAATGCAAGACTATGTTGAACCAATAAAAAACATTAATCTCTAAATCCAAGAAGTTCAAGGAGTTCTAAGTAAAATAAGTTTAAAGAAATCCATACCTAGACATATCATAATCAAACCATCAAGTCAAAAAACAAAGAATCTTAAAGCTTAGACAAGTGATTCTTCACCACATGAAAGGGGACCTTAATAATAAGGAATAATAAGCAATTAATCACTGAAAAGCACAGAGGACCAAAGGCAGTGGGTGGCATGTTTGAAGTCCTGAAAGGGGGGTGGAAATCCCCATTAACCAACAATTCCATTTCCAGCAAAAATATCCTTTAAGAATAGAGATGGCAGGGGAGAATGAAGGAGAAACTAATACACTTTTTAAGATACACAAAAGCCAAGGGAGTTTACCAGCAGTAGACCTGCCTATAAGAAACACCAAAGCGGGCGTGGTGGCAGGTGCCTGTAATCCCAGCAACTCGGGAGGATCAGAAGTTGGAGACCAGCCTTAGCAGTTTAGTGAGGCTCTAAGCAACTTAGTAAGACCTTGTCTCAAGGTGAAAAGGACTGCAGGTGTGGCTCAGTGGTAAAAGAGCCTGGGTTCAAATCCTGGTACAAAAGAAAAGAAAAAGAAAAAAGAACTACTAAAGCAAATCCTTTGTGTTGAAATGCAAGGACACTAGACAGTAACTCAAAGCCATAAGAAAAAATAAGGATCACTAGAGTAGCTGCCATTGGTAAGGAACATGCGAAGTGTTTTTGTAGGCAACTCCTTTCCCTCCATCTTTTAAAACATATAACTGTATAAAGCAAAAATTATAATTGTGTCAGTAGAAATATAAAATGCAAAGATGTAATTTGATGATAACAGCACAAAGAGGGAAGTAGACTGAACTGAAGTTTGTATATACAATTGAAATTCAAGTGCTATTAATGCAAATTAGATTGCTATAAACTAAATCACTATAAAATAAATGATAAGGAAATTAAAACTGTACAGAACAGAATACTTAACACAAATAATTGAATGATACTATTATAAAATTCCCTTCATTTTCATTTACTTATATATATGTGTGTGTGTGTGTGTGTGTATGTGTGTGTGTGTGTGTGTGTGTGTGTGTGTGTGTGAACTTGGCTTTCTTAGTGTTTACATCAATACAAACAAAATGTCAAAACAAATATAATTAATTTTTATGTTCCTATAGCAAAAATTAGTATTCATCCATGGAAAAATGAACTAATTAAAAGAAACTCAGCCCCATCCATCTCATTAAGAGATATATTTCCAATGAAATTTTTATTTCATGCTGGAAGATGGTAATTATTTATCAAAACTTATAATATATTTATATTGTTTTGTTCAATTGTGTATTAGTTATAATGAGAACTATCTGGATAAAAATTTTAATTCTTAAAATCATTTAGTCACAAGAAAAACATATACAAACGCACATGTACATATACATCTTTTTCTTCTACAGAAATATGATAGACCACTCCAAAAAATAAATCTTCCAAGTACAAGAATACCTTCCATTGAGAGGGGGACCACTGTCCCAAACTTGTGTGTAGAATTTTTTGATGTGATACCAGTTAGCAGGGCCTCCTGACATGCATCTAGGTTTCCCAATAAAAGGTATTAAGCATTCCTAAAATATTCTTACCCATTTTCTAAAATATTTTGATGATGTTGGAGTCTTTCTGGCATATTGATTTACTCCCTACTTGCCTAACTTTCAGTCTTCTATGGAGTCTAGTGATCTAAAACTAGAAATTCTTAAGGAAAAAAAAAACCCTAGTCTTTTAATGATGACCTTTTTTGTTCCTTAGTAAATGCCTCTACCAATACAGTACAGTTATTTATTTATTTTGGTACTGGGAATTGAACCCAGGGGCCTTAACCACTGAGCTACAACCCCTAGTCCTTTTTATTTTTTATTTTGACTCAGGGTCTCATTAAGTTGCTTAGGGCCTTGCTAAGTTGCTAAAGCTGGCTTTGAATTTGTGATCCTTCTTCATCAGCCTCCTGAGCTGTTGGGATTACAGGTGTGCACCACCACACCCCGGGCTCAAAAAACACTATTTGTGGCAACTGCCTCAGGAATCTTTCTCTTATGGTACTTTTGGATAAAACTTGATTAATGTATCTGAGAAGTTGTCCTAACAATGAGGGTAAAATTCTAATTGTGGGAGATAGATTAGAAATAGAGTCTATGGAAGAAAGGAGTGATGGACATTTCCAATCTCAGGAAGCATGTTCCTGCATCTCACATAGACGTAGGTGATAGGCTGGCTCTGTGCACATCACTCTATAAATCACACTCTATCTTAGAACTTCTGGTAACTGTTTTGAGATGTGTGAGAGGTGTGCAGTTTGCCCAGATAGGTAGAGAACACTGGTACAGACCTCACACTGAGTGGAGTGAGACCCCAGCAGGCCTCACAAGCCAGGGAGTGCAGTGGGGGCCCGGGAGCCTAAGGACGCTGGGGCCATGGGGCCCGGCACTGCAGAAGGGGCCCTGCTAGCTCCCTCCTTTTGCACACAGATCGAGCAATGCTTGTTTGAAAATCTGAAGTGCCCCAAAAAATCCAAAACTTTTTGACATGGTGCTCCAGGTGTACCATTGTACACCTGACAACAGGTCAGTGAAGTCAAGATTCAGGAGCAATGAAACTATTCTATAAAATCACCCCAAGTGGCATGCACAAGGTATGAAAGAAACATGAATGAGTTTCATGTGTAGACTTGGGTCCGGTCCCCAGGATGTGACATCGTGTGTACATGGATATACCCAAATGTAAAGAATTCCCGTATCCAATGCACGGTTGGTCCCAGGCATTTTGCATAAGTGGTCCTCCAGCAGGAGTGCTTTGTGAGCAGAGACCCTGTCATCTCATGGCCCTCTCAGCTTCACAAGGTTTTTCCACAGGGAAGCGATAAGATGAGAGCTTGGAATTTGGAACATGTTATGTTCTGATTTTGGCTAAGTGTGTTTTCTTCAACACATGCGTCTCAGTGACTTCTGACCCATGGGGACAGGAACACATTTGGAGAAAGATTCCTTCCAAAGATCACAGGAAGCAGTGAGCAAGGGAAAGTGGGAGGAGGCAGGATTCTCTGGCAGGAACACTCCAGAGGGCATCTGTGGTTTTAACAGCTTAGCGGGAGGACAGCCAGAGTCTCTCCTCGTTTTGAAATTTTGGAATCTTAGCGGTACTGGAAATTCAGGTCCAGGGCGCTTGCCATGCTGCAGGGCATGGGGGCCCTGGATGAGGCCTATCTGCACACAAACTCTCACCGCCAGGGCCATGGCTCCCTTAGATACGCTCCAAACCTGCTCGGTCAGACATTCAGAGACTCAAATGCGTTTGGCTCAGTTTCGGTTGAGGAAACAGAAATGACGGAGGAATCACACTCCTCCTGAAACCCTGGCAGCCGCCTCTGCAGCTCTTTAAATGCTTTGTTTTGAAATGAAAATTGTGATCAAGAATGGACCAGAAAACAGAACCCCAAGAGTAAAAGACACACGTGTCCTGTGAACCGAAATTGGTTTCCATGCACATATGATTTTACTGGGATGAATCCAACTACTATGTATAACTGGAAATAGAGAGAGAGAGAGAGAGAAAGAGAGAGAGAGAGAGAGAGAGGACAGTGTGTCCCTGGACTATGGAAGGGTCCTGGCCAGGAGGGAAGCAGGCCCCGTGTTTTGACTAGCTGCTCAATGTCCCTGCCTCTGCTTAGCTTGCTGGTGACTTCTTGGGTTGTACCTCCAAAGAACCAGGGCAGCAAAAGCTGCTTCCCTACCCGAGAACAGTGACGGAATACCTCCAAGGTGAGGGGAGATGCCCAGCCCTGCTCCAACTTCAACCAGGAAGGGAGTGGCTTCCCTCCCTGCTGGGGCGCTCCTGCAGAGCTACATCCAGCCTCTTCATTTTCCTCCCTAAGTTGCTCAGGCTGCCCTCTAACTTGCCATCCTCTCGCCCCAGCCTCCTAAGTGGCTGGGATTATAGGTAAGCACCAAAGCACCACCACGCCCTGGAGGGCTGAAGAATTGGGAGGGCAGGAGATGGGGACTAATAGAAGAGAGGGAAGGAGGAAGTGGGAGGAAGGGAGGGAGGGAGTAAAGGAAGAAAGGAGAGGAGGAACAGAGGGGTGGAGGGAGTCGGGAGGGAGGGAAAAGAAACCTGTGGCCCTGCCTGGATCTAAATGCAGTGCCTGACTGTAGTAGAACCTTCCAGCTGCAAGCGTTCGCTCCCGTAGTCGCTCCCTGTTCCCTCTGTTGGAACATGTGGGCATCTGTAGCTATCAACTGCAGATTTCTAACATCTTTCCTCCTTTCAAATGTGAGCTCAGGCTGCCCGCAGAGAAACTGCTACTGCCAAGGGGTCTCTCCGGGGAGGCTGGGGCTGGCTTCTTCCTCAGCTCTGGGCTCGGTGCTCCCCTATTGCTGTTCCATTTGGTTGAGGTCTAAAAACACCCTATGGTTTGTTCTATCTGTCCCTCCAGCTCACCTCTTCAAAACAAGACCTTTTATTTTCTCTTCCCAGAACCGTGTCTGCTGTGATAAGAGGCTGAGAAGTGCCACCCATCCTCTGGGAGACCACAGCCAGCTGAAGGCTGTGAACCCAGGCTCACAAACAAGGGTGTGGACCAGAGAACAGTGCAGCAGAAAGCCAGAGAAGCTCACCGTGTGGGGAGCAGAGAGCAACCAGCCCCCCAGAAACGGGAGGCCAAAGACCGCGCCAAGCATCACCAGTGGAGGTTTCAGTGATTTTACCGCGGAACATTTTGAGAGACTTCTCCCATAAGCGAGGCACCTGAAGATTGAGAACCCACATCCTTGCAGTCCAGCAGGAGGCCTGGGGAGCCACGAGATCCCCTCTCGGGTTCTCCTGAAGGGACTCCTGGCTTTAGGACACTCTTAGGGTCAGGTCGGGGACAGTCAGGTTGGGCCAGCTTTCTGGGGGCTCTCAATTCTGCCCAGAGGTGAGCAAGCCAGCTTGGAGGACACGGGCAGGAGCTCCCTCCGCAGACCTGGCAGACCTCAACTGTTCTTCCTGAAGTGTAGACTGTCGAGTGACCGGCAGGGGTTCAGGGGTTCGCCGACCACCCCAAGGCAAAAGACAGCAGCCCCGCAGCCTGGAGGCTGGTTAGCAGGTGATTTGGAGGGCCCGCTCTCTTCCCTCAGGGGAAGCCCCAGCGACTCTTGGGGAAGTGGTAGAATGCCGGATGAATTGTTTTATGTCCTCCCAATGTTTTAACCAACTACTGAAACAGGGCGTGCCAGGGCTGGGGGGAGGCAGCCCAAGGGCAGGTGCTCAGCAGCTTCCTGTGGCACTCCTGGGCGTGGCGATTATTTATAGAGTAGTATAAGTGCCCCTGGGCGAGTATGAACGGGTGCTGAGTGCCAAATGTTCTTGGAACAGCTCCTAGTAGTGTTTCTTTCATTGGACCATATCTGATCAAAACTTTGTGCTGACATTGGTTATGGCTTTATCTGATAAAAATAACCCTGGTAAGTTAATACCAATAAGAAACTTGGAGACAGAGGGGAGAATCTCATGCTGCCCTCTACCCTACCGCTGAATAACAAGGATGTGGGTTCACAATCCTTGAGTACCTCAGTTGTGGAAAAAGTCTCTCAAATCTGCAATAAAACTACTCTGAAGACCTTCAACCTCATGATGGCATCGTGAGATTTGAGTTTTGGATTTTGCTTCTTAGTTTTGGGGGTGGCTGCTTTCTGTTTCCTCCCGCAGTTAGTGTGCACATCAAACATGCGGGCAGAGCATGTATGGTTGGGTGCGGGCTCTGCTGCCTGGGTGCAGAATTCTCAGATCTCTCCTGTGCTGACCTCTGCTCACCCACAGAACACAGTCCAGGCCTTAGCTGGGAGCTGCACCTTTGTCCAGTGGACCCTTTAAGCCAGGCTTCCCTGCCAGCTTGCATGATCCTGTAAGACAAAGGTCAAGCAAGACTCTGGTTTCAGGTCTGACACCATCAATGCTCCACAGACACCCTTCCCTTCCTTTTCCTTCCCCTCCCCTTCACTCCCCTCCTCTCCCCTCCCCTTCTCTCCTCTCCTTTCCATTTCCTTCCTTCCTTCCTTTCCTCTTTTTCTGTACCAGGGATTGAACTGGGGGTGTTTGAGCCACTGACCCACATCCCCACCCCTTTTTATTTGTTTTGAGACAGGGTCTCACAGAGTTGCTTGGGGTCTTTAAGTCGGCTGGCTTTGAACTTGTGACCCTCCCACCTCATCCTTCTGAGCTGCTGGGATGATAGGTGTGTGTCACCATGCCTGGCTTCCCAGACTCTTCAAATGAATGAATAATTACTTCTCTAGGTGTCAGCACCAGAGGCTCCAGGAAGGTCACTGGTGGATAAGGGATGAGGTGACTCGGACAGAGCATTGAGGTCACCAGGTCACGGGCATCAGGGTGGTGGGGAAACTCCTTTGTCTAACCTCGAACTCTGTCCCTGCACAAAAGGGCTGGAAGAACCATCCTCACAGGGTCTGAGCAGGGTATTGGGACCCTCAGTATCTAAGCAGGATGGTTCCAGGACCCGAAGGGAGACCAAACTCCATGGATGCTCAAGCCTCTTCTCTAAAATTACAAATTAGTCGCACATCACTTTCCCTACCTTCCTGCACACTTCACACCATGTCTAGATCACTCACAATGCCCAACACAACGTAAATGCTCCACACTGCATATGGTTATAAATGCTCCATGCTGTATGTAGTTATAAATGCTCCACATCCCATATAGTTATAAATGCTCCACACTGTATGTATTTATAAATGCTCCACACCCTATATAGTTATAAATGCTCCACATTGTATGTAGTTATAAATGCTCCACACCCTATGTAGTTATAAATGCTCCACACTGTATGTAGTTATAAATGCTCCATGCTGTATGTAGTTATAAATGCTCCATGCTGTATGTAGTTATAAATGCTCCACATCCTATATAGTTATAAATGCTCCACACTGTATGTAGTTATACACCGTATATAGTTATAAATGCTCCACACCCTATGTAGTTGTAAATGCTCCACACTGTATATAGTTATAAATGCTCCCCACTGTATGTAATTATAAATTCTCTACACTATATATAGTTATAAATGTTCCACACTGTATATGTTATAAATACTCCATACTGTATATGTTATGTAGTTATATGCTGTATTGTTCAGGGTATAGTGATAAGAAAATATCTGTACCTGTCCAGTTCAGTTACAATTTTTAAAAAAATATTTTCCACCCTTAGTTGATTGAATGTAGGATGCAGAACCCATGCACACAGAGGACCCAGTGCACTGACACCCCCAGGGCTGGTGAGAGAGGGACAAACAGATATTTTCTCATCAGTCCATCAGCTACTCCAGGAGTGTCACAGTCAAATGTTTCTGCATAGTGTCATTTGCAAACCTACAGAGTAGGGGGTATTCAAATTTTGTTGACATTGACGACTTCCATTAAAGGATCCCTTTGAAAGTAGCTTGAAAGAGTTCTAAGCTTATCTCTAATAGTAATAAACGTTTCTCCTCCACTTTCTCTGTACTTCCTTTGCCTCACAATCTGAGGCTGTTGTTCTTTTTTTCCCTAGCCCCGTTCCTATTTTTATGTATTAAAAGAAAACTGTATAAGAGATACTCATAGACACATTAAAAACTGGTACAAGGGAAATGTCATCATAGGGAACATTGTAAGTTTTGTGAGAAGAGTAATATCAGCTGTTGCTTCCAGCACTTTCTGGGCAGGGTTTTCACTGATCCCTGAGATACAGCATAATCAGCTCTGGTAGTCACTGTTGGTTCCCTTTTCTTTATACACCCTGGGATAGGAGGCATGTGGGAACGGAACTTGTGGTGAAGACTACCTTGCCACAGAAGGCCCCCGCCCCTGCTTACCTTCCGCTGGATCTAGGCGTAACTCTGCAATGTGTGGTAAATATGTACTGCACAGTGGGCATTGCCACACCATTATCTTCAGTGGAATGAACCGGAATCTACAATTGACACCTCTTTTGAAATGTGATGAGGCAATGTAGAATTCAGCAATGGGTTGAGCACATTTTCTGTACTATGTTGCACTCTTTTGCACAATGTGTAAGAACGCAGCACAAGAAACCCACAGAAGGAAATAGAACAACTGAGGTAAAGGGCAGAACTGAGTGCCCTACCTAGCAACGTCTGCTTGTTTCTGTTGTTCCTGTCTCCAGGTCTATGCTGATCTCTCCTTCTGCATTATTCTTCTACTATCCATTCACCTGTCCACCCACTATGCAAACCATCCATCCATCCATCCAGCCATCCACCCATTCCCTGATCCATCCACCCTTAATACATATCTACATTTATCCATCCATCCACTCACCCACTAATCCATTCATCCATCATATACCCACTTATCCATTCATTCATCTATCCATCCACCCACCCATTCACTCATTTGTCTATGTATCCACCTATACATACATATGTACATGTACCCATCCATCAACCCACCCACCCATCCATCTACCCATTCACCCATCTACCCACTCATCCACCCATCCATCCACTCATCCACTCATCCATCTATCCATCCATACATATACCCATTAACCCACCATCCAACCCAACCACCCATCCATCCATGCCACTCACCCATTCATCCATCCATCCACCCCTTCACCCATCTACCCATCTACCCACCCATCCACTCATTCATCCACTCATCTATCAATCCATACATACATATATACATACATACATTCATCTATCAGACCATCCACCTACCCACTGAAACAACCATCTATCCATCCATTAACCCATCTGTCCAGGATCCTGTCATGCCAGCTGCTGCAGATACAGACTCAGAATGGAGTGCTGGTTCCTGGGCTGGGACACTGTCTTGCAGTCTTTACTGATTTTTGTAGTACAAACACTCTCAAGTTACTAACAGGACATCGTTGAACACAAAGCTGGCGGTAGCACACCACCATACAGATGGAATAGATGGAAATAACCTCTAGTGCACAGATAATGGTAAAACACAGTAATTAGAATCTGATGTGTTTAAAGTATTTATAAACATTGTTTTAAACATGATTTATTTAATTTCACATTTACATGATTTAATTTTAAATCATAGCTGTTTTAACAAAGAGCTCACAACATTTCTGAAATTTTAACAGACTCTTTAAGTAGGCGTCCAACTCCAGCACACTGCTGGACAGAGACGATGTGTGTCACCTGCTCTATGAGAGTAGTTTTCTTTTCTTTTTTTTAAAGAGAGAAGGACAGTGAGAGAGAGAGAGAGAGACAGAATCCATTTTTTTTTTTTTAGTTTTTCACGTGGCTTTCGTTGCTCTGACACTTAGCTGTGTACATGGGTTGCTAGGGTTTGAACCTGTGTACTTGTGCATGCTGGGCAAGCGCCGTAACCACCAAGCCACCACTCCAGCCCATGAGAGTAGTTTTCTAAAAAAAAATCTAGAAAGCAGGATATATGCGACAAATGTAAATAAGAAGCCATATAGTTGATGTGATAGAGCAGTCGGGGAAAGAGTTGGGTATAAAGTTAGTGGGGAAGAATATGGCCCACCCCAAATTCATATGTGGAAGCCCTGATCCCCAGTGTGGCTGTATTTGGAGTTAAAAAGTAATTAAAGTTAAATGAGGTCATAAAGGTGGGGTCCTGGTCCAATAGGATTAGTGTCCCCATAAGAAGAGACATCAGAGAGCTCTCATGCACCAGGAAAGACCATGTGGGGACATGGGAGGAGGAAGTGAGTGCCAGCCAGGAAGAGCTCTCCCCAAACACCAGTCCTGCTGTGATGGGCTCAGGACAGCTGCCCCAGAATATGGCACCTTGTCATTCAAGAAAACAGACACAGGAAGCTCATGCTCTCTCCTGGTCACTCTCTTCTGAAGCAGATCAGAAGACCTTCATTTGAAAAGTACCTTCCTTATAGCTGATAAAAGGATTGTCCTTATTTCTAAAGTCACAAAACAACTAATCTTAATAAACAGGCCATGCTAGCTTCCCCCAGTTTATTAACATTCAATCACACCCCCATTGTCCAATCACACATGCTCATGGCTGTCTCTGTTTAGGGGGGTCTTCATTTCTGAAGGTTGCTGTGTCATGGGAAACATATCAAATAATTTTCATGCTTCTCTTGTTAATCTGTCTTGTGTTAGAGGGGTCTAGCCATGAACCTAAGATGGAAAAGAAAGATATTTTCCCCATATATCTGGAAGCTTGATGTTATGCTTTGAACTGGGAATGTCTCCCAAATCTCATGTATCTAGGTGCAGAGATGGGACTTTAGGCAGTGATAGAATCCTAGGGACTCTGAACACATCAGTGGATTAATCCAAAGTGGATTAATCTATCAACAGCTCAATGGACTACTGGGAAGCGGGACCTAATTGGACAAAGTGAGTCACAGTGAGTGTACCCTGGAAGGGTCATATTCTCCCCAGTCCCCTTCTCTTCCCCTCTGCTTCTCAGCCTTCAAGAACTGAGACGCTTTCATCCACCATCCCCTTCCACGCGGTGCTTCCGCAGTGGAGCCAGCCGACCATGGACTGGGCTTCTGGAACCATGAGTCAAAATAAATCTTTCCTCCTCTAAGTTGTTGTTCTCAGGTATTTTGGTCACAGTGATGAAAAGCTGACTAATAACCTGATCTTGGACAAGGAAATAAGGAAATAAATCTTTGTTACTTAAATCACAAAAATATGTGATCTTTGGTCCTGACAGCCAAGTCACACTAATGCAGAGCCCTTGAATCTAGTTTATTTGACTTTTTTGTTGTTGCAGTTGCTCTGACACTTTGCTGAGTACGTGGTGCTGGGGTTTGAACCTGAGTTCTTGTGCATGTGAGGCAAGCACCATAACCGCTGAGCCACCACTCCAGCTCAGAGCCCTAGAATCTAATTACCTTGGAAAGAAGTAACTTGGATTCCCCAGAAGCCCCTGATAAAGCACAGAGAACTGATTGAAACTCGACAGGTGGCCTGGCCCTGTTTAGGAATGTTTTTTAATTGCCAGTTAGTGTCTTTGGATGCAAATGACCAGGCACAATTTCCATCGTTGGCAGGGTGTTGGCCAGGCCAGGGAGAACTCCAACATCAGAGCCCAAGCAGAGAAATGCAGCAGGACAGGCAGGGATTGGGAGAGCAGACCTTGCTGCAAGCAGGTCTCACCTCAACAAAACAAATAGCATTCCCAGGAATCCTGACATTGATAATGAAATTTATACTCCTGAGATGTCTTTGAGATTCTTAGACAATTTGGTGGCTATGGAGAGCTTAAGAAAGCTCTTTCTGGGGGCTAGAGCAGTGGCTCAGTGGTTTCGGCGCTTGCCTGGCAAGCACGCGGACCTGGGTTCAAACCCCAGCACCACGTACACAACTGAGTGTTGGAGCAACTAAGGGCATGTGAAAAACTAAATAAAGTTGTTTCTCTCTTTCTCTGTCTCTCTCACTGTCCCTCTCTCTTAAAAAAAAATTAAAAAAAAAAAAAAAGAAAGCTCTTTCTGGAGTGGAGCGGTGGCTCAGAGGTTACAGAGCTTGCCTGGCATGCGCAAGGACTTAGGTTCAAACCCCAGCATCACATACACAATGAGTGTCGGAGCAATGAAAGCTACATAAAAAACTAAATGGAATTGATTTTTTCTCTCTCTTTAAGGAAAAAAAAAGTTTTTCTTAAAGTAGATGTGAACAAATAGCAAAAAACCATTCATACACTGATATATCTACCAAGTATTGTACGTGCTTAGAGAAAAGATGCTGGCTCTAATGTCAACAGGGATATCTCTGGGCGAGACATTTTGGGGATGAGAGTCTCCCTCTATATATTTGCTTGAGTTGTTAGCATTCTTAATAATTTCATCTTTTGGGGCCAAAAAATTAATCAATAAATAACAACTATTGAGTTAGTTGGCTTTCCATTACTTTAACATATACCTGAGATAATAAACTTATAAAGAGAAAAGGTCTAATTAGGTGCATAGTTTTAGAAGCTCCAGTCCTTGGTCAGTTAGCCATTGCTTTGGGGAAAGCTGCTCATCTTGGTGGCAGCTCTTGGTGGAGGAACGAAACTGCTCACTTTAAGGCTGGGAAGTGAAAGAAACAAAGAAGTGGGGGCTGGGCTCCCACAGTTCCTCCAAGGGCACACCCCCAAAGGCCCAAAAGCTTCCACTAGGGCTGGGGTGTAGCTCCGTGCTAGAGGGCTCGCCTAGCAACATGAGGCCCTGGGTTCCATCCTAGCACTGTAGAAGCAAAAGAAAAATAAAAACTAAAAACAAAGCCCTCCCACTAGGCCCCCCTCTCACAAGTTTCACTACCTCCCAGCCGCACTGTGTTGGGGACAAATGGGCCTCAGCCTGAGTAGCACCTGACCATTTTTTAAAAAGCCAAGCAAGGTTGAGTAAGGAACTTAAAAACCCAGCCCTCATCCTAGCAGGTAGCGCTGTGGATGTCAGATGCTCAACTCCAGCCGGGCTGCGCAGGGCCATTTCCTCTAGAGCCGTGCTGCTGAGTGTGGGGGGCCAGAGGCTGACAGCTCACGCTCTGAAGTTTGGGCTTCACCCTGCTCACGGTTTTTTGGTTTCAATCTCCTTTTTTATTCCCCACAATCATCTCAGAGCTTGAACACTGTCCATCTCTCACCCTCTACTGCAGAGAAAGTGTAGACCATCGGTACACCTCGCCTTCTCTTCCTCTTTTAATCTGTAACCCATCCTTTCTACCCCTCTGTGTCAGATGAAAACCTATCTTTTGTGTATTTAAGGTTCACACTGTTTCTCAGAAAACAAAACACAAAAAACACACCTCCCCCTGGCATTGCAAGTAATTATATCCAAATTAAAAATTTAGGATATAAAAAGAAAGCATAAGAGGAAACAAAAATCATACGTAACTCAAACATTGAGGCAATTAACGCTAATGCTGTAGATGCTTGGTCTTTCCATGCATGGCTGTGTATATCTGAACAAGAAATACCCATTTTTTACAGAACCAAAATTATTCTGCATATGCTATTTCATGCATCTCTTTTTTGGTGTCATAATATTTTTGCATGACCACAAGTATCCAACAATGAGATTTAAAAATCTTTTCCTTTCTGTTTCATTTTGCTTTGTTGCTAGAGATGGAACCAAGAGCTTCATAGCTGCCCTTAAAATTAAAAATAATTTTTCTTACTTTAAAATCACGGCACGCTTATTGTAGAACAATTAAACTCCACAGTTAAAAGGAAGAAAAACTGAAGTACCTACAGTCTCACAAAATACCAGTCAACATAATTTTTATTACAATTTTTTTTACAAAAATAAATTTAGCCTGGCATCATTCTGTATCATTTGTGATATAAAGTATCATTTCATTATCCTCCTAACACACAGTGTAGTTGGTGTTATGATGATGGTCTTTATTTTCTCGATGGCAACCGAGGCCTAAGGAAGCTTAGCGACCTGTTCAAAGGCTTATAGGTACAGAGGTGGGACGCACCGGGCAGTGTGCACCCGGTGGGTTCCTAACTCAGCTGTGGAGCGCTGAGCTTCACAGAACACCTCCATGGGAACAGGCGTGCCTCCTGTGTGTTCCGTTTCTTGTTTTGTTCTTGTTGCTCTTTGTTTGTGGTGCTGGGGACGGAATCCCAGGCCTCATGCATGCTAGGCAAGGGCTCTACCACGGAGCGACATCGCCAGCCCTCTTGTGCTTTTTAAAAGCTTTTCTTTTCAATTACCAGTCACATGTGGAAGTACTTTTGTTTATGCCAGGAATGGGATCTCACTGCAGTTTTTTTTCCCAAAGGCTGATGAACGATCCGAGTTTTTCATTTGTTGAACAGCCTTTGATTTTTCCACTAGTGTAAGTGCTATCTTTGTTTTTGCTTTTCTTTTGCTTGAATAAATGAAACATGTGCCATTTATTCTCCACCATCTCCACTGAGTCTTGCCAACCAGAGCTGCCTTTGAGTTATCTATGCATATGCCTAATAGATCACTTATTTTTTCAGCTGATTTATAGGAGATGTAACAGTGAGTGAAATAAAGACATCTCTTGGGACTCACAATGCAGAGGTGTAAGCAGCACTTTTAAAAACACGTGTGGTGCTCTTATAACATCCCAGGCCCTGTTCTCACGGACTCACAAGGAGCCTCCTCCAGCCCTCTGGGCACAGGATGCTATTCATGCTATTTTTATCCCCCTTTCACATGTGAAGCACTGAGAGATTAAGAAACTTGCCCCAAGTCACTGAACCTTGCAGAGGGTTGGGGAAAGTCAATAGGTAATTCCAATTTTATGCAATAAATGTTTATTAAAGGGGAAGTACAGGGCTCTGCGGTTACTCTTTTTTATTTGGTACTGAACCCAGGGACATTTAATCACTGAGTCACATCCTCAGCCTTTTAAATTTTTTTATTTTGAGACAGGGTATTCTAAATTGCTTAGAGCCTTGCTAAGTTGCTGAAGCTGATTTTGAACTTGTGACTCTCCAGCTTCAGCCTTCTGAGTCACTGGGATTGCAGGCGAGCGCCACCGCCACCGGGGCTGGCTCTATGGTTACCCTTAGCAAGAGTACTTGCGGGGCTATGGGAGTCAGGAGAGGCTCCTGGGAGAGTGACTTTCTCATGATGCAAGCAATGAGAGGGAGCAGGCTGTGAGAGGGTAGGGAGGGCTAGCGGTCAAGGCCTGGAAGAGGGAGGATTCTGTGTCCCAGGCAGCTGGGCGGAGTGAGGCTTGTGGGGCAGAGTAGGGCAGGCGGGTGAGCCAGCAGTGGAAGCTGGTCATCTGTGGCCTCATGAGATGCCTGAAGGGTTCACCCTGTGCTCTGGATGTGAAGGGCACTAAGTAGGAGAAACATT
Source organism: Aplodontia rufa (assembly GCA_004027875.1). Taxonomy (NCBI): domain Eukaryota; kingdom Metazoa; phylum Chordata; class Mammalia; order Rodentia; family Aplodontiidae; genus Aplodontia; species Aplodontia rufa. Next base: position 6,136 of record PVKS010021536.1, on the reverse strand, counting down.
GCTCTGGCCACTGGTGAGGTGTGTGACATAGGGGCAGGAGGGGGTGGATGGGGTCAGAGCAAGTGCTAGGGCCTGCAGCGGTCTAGGTAGAAGCAGTGCTGCCACGAGCCGGCGCAGGAGGAACTAGAGGGACAGCGGGCAGATGCGGGAGATGCTCGGGAGGAACCCGAGTGGACCAGTGTGGACAGGGGAGACTACGACCTGTCTTCTGTCTCCTGCACTAACATCCAAGTGTGGATACTTAGCGGCTTAGACTTAGTCTCCCCAAACACACCTGACGACAGTCCCATCTAAGGTTCCTGTGACTTCCCTCACCAGGCGCTCGGCCTTCCTCAGGAGGGTCTCCAGAGGTTGCAAACAGGGTGAATGTTTGGAGCACACCCTGGATGGTGTGTTGGGAATGGGTGTTTTATTACAGCCTTTTTTGTATGTTTGTTTTTTAAAGAGAGAAGGACAGTGAGAGAGAAAGAAAAAGAATCATTTTTTTTTAAAGAGAGAGGGACAGTGACAGAAAGAGACAGAGAGAATCAATTTTTTAATTGAGTTTTTCACATGGCTTTCGTTGCTCACTTAGTTGTGTGCTGGGGTTTGAACCTGTGTACTTGTGCATGCCGGGCAAGCACTGTAACCACTGAGCCACTGCTCCAGCCCCTCATTACAGCTTAAGGAGACAGATTCAGCAGTCTGAGGTCATGGTTCAGTGTTTCCAGGGTACTCATGGACTTGTGCGACCATCACCACAATCTAATTCTAGAACATTTTCAACACCGGACGAGACCCTGTGCCCATTAGCAGCCACTCCCCAGTCTTGGCCCAGGCAACTGTTCATCCATTTGTCCATTCTGCCTCTGGACTTGTCTGTCATTTTGCATAAAGGACACCACACAGCCAGCAGCATTGGGCTGTGTGCATGTGTCAGCTGATGCTGAACGACTTTTCCTCTGCCTATTTGTATCTTCTTTGGGTAGAACTCTCTATAAATTCTTTGTTCATTTTTAAATCAAGCAGTTTTTGGAAGCGTTCTTCATACATTGTGAATATAAGTCCCTTATAAAATACGCAATCTGCAACTATTTTCTCCTTTTTCGTGGGTTGTTTTCTTGATTGCGTTCTTGACGCATAAATGAATTCTTACCCATCTGTTTATGTGACTTGCACTTTGATGTCACATATGAGAAATCATTACATAACCAAAAGTTGGGAAGATTCGCTCCTGTTTTTTTCCTAGGAGTTTTATACTTTCATCTCTCAAGTTAGGCTGTGATCCGTTTGAAGCTAATTTTTGTGTGTGGTAGAGGTCCAGATTCGTTCTTCCGCATGTGGATATCTGCTTGTTCCACTGTCGCTTGTGGAAAACACTTCTCTTTTCCTATTGAATATTCCTGATAAGTACATTTTAAATTTATTCCTTATACTTTTCCTTTTCAAAACTAGCTTTGAGTTATCTGTGCATTGGCTTGATTGATGTACTTATTTGTTCAAATAAGTGCATTCAGAACTAGCCCCCAAAAAAGAAAAAGGAAAGGCTGGAGTGGTAGCTCAGCAGTTAGAGCACTTGCCTGGCATGCGGGAGGACCCAAGTTCAAAACCCCAGCACCACATACACAACAGGTGTCAGAGAAACCAGAACCAGATGAAAATTAAATAACAATTGATTCTTTCCTCCTCCCTCCCTCCCTCTCTCTTTAAAGAAGAAAAAAGGAAAAGAAGAAGAATAAAAGAAAAGTAGTACTTCAGTACCAGTGCCTTCAGCTGAGTTGGATCTAACTGGGTTGCTTCTCTGACACCAAATCCAACCAGCCCTTCTTCAGTTGTCAAAATATCCAGTCCTCTCCGAAATCCCACTGCTCTAGGGTTTGTGACAGCAGAGCTTTTTGGTCAGTTTTAGTGTATAAGCAAACAAAAGTCTATAGAAGGAATACATAATTTTACCACGAGCCTTATGTGTCACGTATGCTGAGAGGTCACCTTTACAAGAGAGCAGGAGACACATGCGTTTAACTGCATAAGTTATTTGATCACAATGTCAAATTTAAAATGGTATCCAGGCTTGTGGAGCAGGGTATCACATGTGGTAGCATTGTTTGTCACCTGAAACTTAGAAGTAGCTGAATCTTTCCAGTAGCAGGGAGTGGCGCTGTAACCTGGATCGGTTGTGTGTGTGTGGTGCTGGAGTTGAATCCAAGGCTGGTGCTTGCTGATTTAGAGCCTCGCTCTTCACAATCTGTCCACACTCACCCAGTGGCCAGGCAGGATGGGCCTGAGAGTGATTTCTCATGCTCTCCCTGGAGATCAACTGCTGCTAGTCCTCAGCCCCCTCTGAAGAGCCAGGCCTGTGAACGTGGTTCTCACCTAAAGCAGCAGTGCCAGTGTCACTGGGGAACTCGTGCGGAAGGCTCATCCCAGGCCTGCCCATGTCTCTGAACCAGAAGCATAGGGTGGGCCAGGAAGCTGAGGCTGAACTACCCCCGGGCTCTGTGAGGACCAAGGCACCAAGTGAGAGCCAGCCTCGGAGCTCCTGGTGCCGTAGGACTCCTCTGAACGGGGCGGTGCTTGAGGTGTTGAGCAAGCAGAGGTGAGGCGTTAGCTCAGGCAACCTGAAGCAGGGCCGGGTTTTGTGGACACTTTGGGCTGCAGAGCCTCTGGCTGGAGATGGTTCTGTGCATTTGGATGTTTAGGGGCAGGCTGGGCCTGGGGTGAAGCCAGGAGGCGGGTGGGGAGCACCGATCAAGCTGGCCCTCGCCTAGCGTCCAGAAGTCAGCCTGGCATTCGCAGTCTCTGATCCTGGGCCCGAGGTGTCCTGTCCAGGTCCTGAGTCTGTTTAGCACATTTCACCCATGAGGCGCCACTGGCAACCCCCATCCTCTCCTTCCTGATTTTGGACCATAGAAAATGCCTCCAGACATTGTCAGATGTCCCTGGGAGCAAAACTGGCCAAGCCAGAGCCACTGGTGCCCAAGAAGGCACAGGCCTTGCCAGCTTCTTCTGTCGAAGCCGTGGGATCTTAAGCTCCCTGGCCAGTCTCGATTTCCTCTTCAGCAAAACAACGGGTTGGAGCAGACAGACCCTGAGGTCCTGCTTCCCTCTACCAGCTGTGCTTGCGTGGCCTTCGCACTTCAGCTGCCCCTGGACAGCAGCTTAGACCAGGCTGCCCTCCATCTTCCTATTCCCACTCTCACAAGCCACACACGACCTGCTTCTGACGCACATCCCAGGGCTTAATGAAAACGAGCCCTGCCCCCCACTTCCCAGGCCACAGCAAGCACCCTCCATGCCAGAGTCCAGAGACCCCGTGATGGTAGGGGTGAGAATGTTTGGACTCTTCTGGCTTTCTTCCAAGCCATCTCCAGAGACCGACCAGCCGCCCTAACTAGGTATCAATTCCTGGGAAATGGACCGGCCATCCTCGTGGACACGCCTTTGTTTGGCTGGCTGCTCCAGCCAATGTCTAGAGACAAGAGGGAGCAAGATCCTCTTGGCTTCATCCACCGGGTCTCCAGGACTGAGGGCAATAGGTAGCCACAGGGCTCTGTGGGTCTGAAGCAGCTCCCCCTCCGCCTTCTGTACCCTCCCAGGGGCTGTCACGGAGGAAGAAGCTACCATCTGAGGAGCTCTGGCCCCGTACCAGAGCTCTGCTTTTTAACCCTCTTGGAAGGGTGTTTATTTAAATAGATCAAGTTCGTTTCCTCGCCTTTCCGAGGGAGCCGGGAACTGCACAGGGACTTCGTGACACTCAGGCTCAATTTGCCTCACCTGGTTGCATCACCTGGTGGTGCCCCCTCTCGGTCACACCTCGCTCTCCACCCTCCTCCTATCCAGCGTGACTTCCTCCCGCAGTCGCTGAGTGAAAACCTCCCGGCTGCATATCCTCACAATGGCAATGATTACAGTGATTAAATCAATCAAGTCTGATTTCATAATCGTCCAACGCATAATTCCCCTGCTCTGCAGAGCCCAGCACGTGGCATCCCAGCTGCCCACTACAGGAATCAAAACAGCACTAAAGGAAGCACTCGTGGGGAGCATTAGGTGATCACGCAGGTTTAATGCACATTAATAAGGATGGTGGGGCTCAGCACTCTGAGAATCCTGCATTACAACGGCGAATGTCTGGTTCATGATTCCCCAGTGGTGACTTACTTCAATAGCTCAAGTATGAAAATACACCTCACTTCCTGCTTCCCCCAGCCACTTTTATCTCAGAAAGCACTGTGAAGTCAATGGTATGTAATGAAAGACTTTTATCAACCGAGAAAGTTACTTCTAAAATCGGTCTGTCCTTCAAAGCTCTTTCAAAAGCACAGACACTATAAAAACACTGCATGTGGAGTTGTATGAGGAGCCCTGTGAGTCACCCAGCGGCCCTCCTGCAGGGAGCTGGATGGGAACTCTGACTTGGAGCTGGGGAGCTGAGAACTCTGAGCTTAGAGATGAAAGTGAGGAGTGGCTCAGACGGAGAGCCTCTGCTCTTTGCAGAGTTGAAAAGCAGTCACACGGAGCCAGATGAGGAGGAGGAAGAGAGGCACGTTCCCTTTTCATGCTTTTAGCCCAAGCCCATTGGGTTTCTCTAGAAGGCATCCATTTCCCTGCCATGGTTGATTCTGTGCGTGCTTCAGAACGCTTCAGGGGTAGCAGTGAGATTCCACAGATTTCTGCAGTTTGAAATTTGCTATTGCCAGGTCTGGAGGGCAACAAGCAGATCTGAACATTGCTGATGGGATTGAGAAGAGGCAGGGGAGAGGCTTCTGTAGGGTCGGCCAAGGTTCCCTCTAGGCCCAGGTAGAGGTGGCAAAGTGCTTGCTTTATACTAATTCACTAGCTAGGAAGTTATCCTGTAGGTCTTCCTGTAGGTTTTATTTTACAATAAAACATTAAAAAAAAAAAAAGAAATCAATCCCTAAACAATTTGTAAAAGAAACTACAGATGGCAAAGAAAGACTCATGAAACTCACATAAATAAAATGATCAGAAACAGACTATAAAACGGTTATGTTAACATATTTAAAAAAGCACGTATTTAAAGTTTGAAAGTACATGCAAGGAATCGGAAACTATATAGAATATCCAAACAAGTTTGAAAGACAATAAAGTAGTACTTTGGGAAAATTAAATATAATAGCAGAACAATAAGTCACTGCATGTGTCTATCAGCAGGTCAGACACCACTGAGAAAAGAATTCATGAAGCACAAAGATCTGAAGACCACACTGGGTATGCAGTGGGGCATCAAAGAACTAGAGAACAGGGACAGAGTTGTAAAGACACGAGCGAAGGTATGGTCTGGATATAGAAAGCACTCCCACACCTTAAGAAGATGAAAACCGGATTAAAAACAAGCAAATCTTTGAATGCACTTCACCAAAGGAGACATGTGGATGGTGATGGATTCATGAAAGACACTCGGTATCAGCAGTTATCAGGAAAACACGAGTTAAGACCAAGACCAGATATTGATGTGTGCGTGTTAGAACAGCTAAAAAACAAACAAACCAAAAACCTGGTAATACCAAATGCTGGTGAAGATGTGAAGTAAATGGATATTTCCTACATAACTGGCAGGGGTGTAAAACAGTCTAGCCACTCTGGAAATTAATTGACATTTTCTCTAAAGACTAAACATCCACTTACCATATGCCATCAATCACCCTCTTCAACACTCACATCACAGACAGTGAAATCTACGTCCACACAAAAACCTGCCCACGCATGAACGTCTGTGGTTTCTTTGTAATAGTCAAGCACTGCAAACAACCAATGTGCCCCTGGGTAGGTGACCGGCTGAACAGACTGGTAATCCAGCCTTAGGACAACGCTCAGCAGAAAAGGTCCTTCCCTTTTAGAAGCCTCTAGAAGCTCTCACCTACCACAGGGTCCAATTATAGAATGCTCCCAAGGGTTGCAAAACATTTTTAATCAATTAGTATCTGCCAGGGTTTAAGGTTAGTGGGGCCGGTATGAAGGGTACTGGGAGGAGATCTTGGTGGGAGGGACCATTCTGCATTACGATGGTGTCATAGGTAGCAGCCAGCACATATGATAAGGTGGCACAGAGCCACACACACGTGGCACCCATGTCCCTTGCCTGATTTTGATACTGTGCCACAGTTAATGTAAAATGTAACCTCTGGGGAAATAG
>PVKS010021535.1:0-35038 GCA_004027875.1 Aplodontia rufa | reverse complement strand
GCCCTCCTTGACTCCAGAGTTCATGACTGCTATTAACCTCAAAATTTCTCTGCTATAGGATCATCAGGGTAGATCATGTGGTCCTGTGCCCCATCCTCCAAATCCTACAGCAGATCCATAATGCCAATAGAATTAAAATAAATTAATTAGAGTGGTATTCAAGTTCCTAACCCCAAGCTCATTTTTCAATCTAATGCCCACCAACTCTGAATCCCCATGCGCACACACTTCTTCCCATCAGATGATTCATCATCTCTAGAATGTTTATATGCATTGCCTTACCCCTTTACATTTTAAAAATATGGCCAACATAAATACCATCTCCTTTTGGAAACTACTGCCATTCCTTCCAAGATAACTTAAGTCTCTTTTTTCCTTGTAGCTCTCCCCACAGTGTTTGTGACTTTCTATAGCAGTGCTTCTCAAATTTCAATAGATATGAGATTTACCAGAGCATCATGTTAAAATGTAGATTATGACTCAAGAGCTCCAGGCTGGGTCTAAGAGCCTACATTGCTAGTAAGCCCCCGTGTATTGTAATGCTACTGACCTATATTGCATGTCCTGTTCCACCTCATAACAGGTTTAATTTTGGTGATGTGAGGTTCCCTTCATATTATTACAGCTTTCCTGATGGCAAGAACCCTAGACCCGTAAACTCTAGTACAGTGCATGGAACAAATAAGTGTCTAGAATTGAACACAAATCAGAATCAAAACAGCAGAAGAGTTTATTCTTCCTTCCAACTGTCAGCTGTCATCAAATGTGAATAGCTTTATATTTAGAGAAAATAATGAAAAAAAATGGAAAGATGAAATTCAAGATCTGTTTTCCAACAATCTGACAACTCTTGCTTGAAGTAGACTCCCAACAGATTGAATGAATGAATGAATGAGTCTAAATGACCACGAGCTAAAGTCATGGTAATTTCTTCTTTGCAGGCATCTCCAGCTGCTCTTGCAAAGAGTGTTTTGGCTGAAGTTCCAAACCAAGTCGTGGACTATTACAATGGCAAAGGAATTAAACCAAAATGTTCCTCAGAAGTGTATGAGTCTTCCAGGACACTAGCACCATGAACTCCGCACACTTTTACAAAGTTCTGAAATATTACACCTGCTAATATTTAATACTACACCTGTATTTAAAAATAATAATACACATTTTAAAATAGCACGTTTTGGTGATTTTCAACTAACTGACAATTTTTTTTGCATGTGTAGCCCCAAGGCCTGGATCTGTTAAGCCCTTGTATTGTTAAAGAATTTTTACAAAAAAATACAAATACTTACTCTTTACAGCATGTCACCTTGGATTAAAATGGTATATGTATCCGTTTTTTATACAGGTTTGTTCAAATTTTGCTAAATTTCTTATTATCTTTACACTGTAAAGCATTTTGAAACATTTATTGAACGTTGATAGCCAAAACAAATTTTGGTTTTATCTGTCACAGGTTGAGAGACTTTTCAAAATGGCAGATGCATGGACTGTATTTTGCATGTTTAAAATAATAACAATAATAAAAAAAACCTCACACTGGTTTTTTTTTCAGTTGTTATCTATAATTTCTCCCTGCTGAGAATGGTCTCCCTACTAAAGAAGTTTCTCCATCTAGAAGTAGTCTTTTTGAACTGGGTCTGGGGCATTTAGCCCAGCACTGCTCACACTTCACCATGCACATAAATCTCCAGAAAGTCTTGTTAAAATTCAGATTTTAATGCATTAAGTCTATACGGAGCCCAAGATTCTGCATCTCTAACAAGGTCCCAAGTGATGCCCATGCCTAAGACTAGTGAGGTTCTAGACTTTAGGGTGTCATAATAGAGACCATCCCAAACAGGGCAGCTCCTACCAGTCTGCCTGAAAATGGCACCTCTTTCCTGCCAACAACATAAAGTTCTACCTGACTCAGAGGTGAGAATAGAAAGTAATGAGGCTGATTCCAGAAGCTGCACATCTCCAATCAGTCTCACTGCTTTATAGTCACACCTCTACCTTAATCAAGACTAGGGAGCACTCCCCATGACTTGTTCCTGCTCTCTTAAAAGAACCAACATACACCACTGCATGGATGGTTCCATGTATGTAATCCTTGGGAATGAATGACCTGAGTCTTCATTGCAACAGCAAGGATGGAATCTTCTCTGTGGCAAATGGCCATTTAATATGGCTCCTCATTAATGATTTCTGAGCTTAGCACAGGACTTCTTTTAGCCTTTTTAAAAAAATCACTCCTAAGAGCAGTTTCTATACACAAAAATGCCTGGAATCATCGTTTAGGATGGAAGTGTTTTGTTTGAATGTGTTGGTTCATCTAGAAACAAAACAATGTTTCACTTCTCTAATCTCTCACAAAGAGGAATTTATTTTTTGGTCACAGAAATGAAGTAAATCACAAGATAAAATAAATCTGTTTGTTGTATGTTCAAGAGGAGCAATATTAACAAGTAAATAAAATGTCTTGTATGATTCCAGAGTTATAATTATAGATCCTAATCTTGCAAATACATGTCAACCAAATGCACAACACTTTGGGAATGATGGTAAAAATGTATGACTGAAAAAAATCATAAATATTTAAACTGTATTGTTTTATGAATAAATTGGGTACTTACAAAATTTTTCCAAGAGTTGTGGTCTTGTTTCTTTTTCCAAGGCAATCTTCTAACATTGATTTGTTTCATGTGGGTAAGATTGCCTTAGATTAGGAATAGCTCTTTCACAGTCCCTTGGAAACATGTGGATCATTGCTTATAATATATACTTAAAATATTCAGGCAGTACATTACAGAAATATCTGCTGGTTGTTTCTAACCTCAAACCAGAACATTGACTTCCATATTTACATACCTGGAACATTGTGTGCACTCAATAGATGTTTAATGAATGCAGACATGATATTTATGTTCCCTGTGGTCAAGCTCTAATCCCTGATCTATAAGGGATTTGATAGATAGGTTAAGTGTCTGTGACTGTCCACAAGCACCATATCAATTTCAACATCTGTTGAGATCTCCACACTCATGTCAAAATCCCCAGGATCTGTGAGATGAGGTGGTAAGGGCAGAGCCCAGTTTAATTGGCAAAGCCCTAAGGCAGTTTACTTCCCTTTGCAAAGCTAGACTCAAAAAGAAAACTAAAAATAGCATCTTATAATTATTAAAGGGTATCTTAGCTCAGATTGCTATAACAAAATACTACAAATAAATAGCAGAAATTTTTGTCTCAGTTCTGCAATCAGGGAACTCAAAGATCAAGGTGCCAATCCTTTGGTTCCTGCCACATATTCAGAAATATTTGTCTCATCTGATGATCTCAACTTTCTGTTGTGTGTTCTTGTTATTTTGTGATGATAATATCCCCCTGGGAGCAACAGAAGACGCTCAGGATGCAGCCAGCTCTTCCTATCTTCTTGCCACTAAGAATACTATTTAGATCAGACATTACAAATATAGTGACTTACAAGAGCTAAGCAAGCCATGTGAATAACATAGGAGGAAGAGGTTCAAAAAGGAACCTAAAGAGTAGAGAGGCAAGGAGGGAGGGGACTGGAAATTCTCTGTCCAAAAGCGGTCAGTCGCTAAACTGCTCCAAAGGCCATGTGAGGAGGTGGACCCAATGCAGCTCGCTCATCCAATGTTCCAAAATAACTGAAAAATCTGTTATTTCACATAAAATTTTAAATCTGTAAATGTAAAAATACAATCAAAGTTCAAATTTTAAAAAAGAAACATGACAAGGGCCAAACTGAGTCGTGTGAAAAACAGCTTTGGCTTAAGTTAGTTTTGGAGTGCAAATTTGGAACACTGAGTTATATCCATGTATGGCCCACTCACCATCGGGCCTCAATAAATAATGTACACTCTTTAGAATTCTTGAGGACTATAAGGAGTTTTTATTTTCTGTGGCTTAAATCTCTTAATAGTTGATGTATTAGAAAGTGAAACTGAAAATTAATGTATATATTAATTCATTTAAATAGCAATAATAGGCCCATTATATGTTGACACAAAAAAAATTTTAAAAAAAATATTTTTTCAAAAGAAGAAATAAAATATTTTAATAAAAACCTATATTTCAAAAGAATAATAAGAAAAGCATTGTCATAATTTTGCAAAGCTTACAGTCTTGAATAATAAAAGACAGCTGGATTCTCATACCTTCTCCACATTCAATCTTTTGGGAAATGGTTTTTTAAATTTTATTTTATTTTCAATTGACATGTTTATGGGTTACAGAGTGATGTTTTGATGCATGTATACATTGTATGATGATCTAAACAGGGCAATTCACTTATCTATCACTTTTAGCATTTATCTTTTCTATAATGGAATACTATTTAGCTGCTAAAAATGGAATTCTATCATTTAAGACAACACATATAAACCTTGAAGACATTAAGTGAAATATGCCAGGTACAGAAAGACAAATACCACCTGATCGCACCTCCATGTGGAATCTAAAATAGTTTATTTCATAAAAGTAAAGAGTAGAAAAGTGGCATTCAGAGGCCAGAGAAGGGTGGTATTGGGGAGGAGTTGGTCAACAGGCGAAAGAAGTTTTGGTTGAAATGCAATGTTAAAAATCTGATCTCACCTGGATAAATATTTGGAAAAGAGAAGGCTATTTTAGCTTTTTCTGATAACGGTACTTATCTTTTTAATGACTAATAGTTTTTAAAAAGTAGAATATAAAAAATCATCAATAACACATCCCTGGCATTTTCAATGCTTCATTAAACCATGTAGAATTTTTTTTAACATTGTGCAGCAGGTCATTTGGAAAATATTGACCCACTCAGATGTGTCAGATATTACAAATACTTACACAGTCTACAACATCAAAACAAATCACATGTTCTATTGCCATATAACATCACTGCCAACCTCATCAAATAGTCAAGTACTGAGAATCTGTCAAATTTTAGTGGCAGATTCAGGTTTTCCAAAATTTTAATCTTTGCTAGAAAGCTCAAGTGTTATTGTTGGCAGTAACAAATACTGTCAGATGTTTTTCTTGGAGTGACAGGCTCACTTCATTCATTTTCAAGAAAACATCTCCCAAATACTCAAGACTGAATAACTCGACTTTATCTGTCAGTTTTTAGTTCTGGCATTTTTTTTTTCTTTTTTGAAGTAAGAATGGTGTAATGGTGTTCTATGGGGAAAAAGCAGTTAGTTCATCCCAAAACACAATGACACACATGTTTTTCCTGAGGCAACAATTTTAGGTTGAAATGCAGCAAAAGCACTTTAGCGGTGCTTTGCAATTTGTCACCCAGCATATAAAAAACACATTGACTCACATCAAGATTTAATGAAATTAATAATTTTTCTGGTCATCAAGAGTATTAGGTGAAGGGCTGGAGTGGAAGCTCAGCAGTAGAGCACTTGCCTGACATGCACAAGTACCCAGGTTCAATCCCCAGCACCGTGTACACAACTCAGTGTCAGAGAAATGAAAACCAGATGAAAAAATAGAATTTACTTTCAGAAAAAGAATATTAAGTGCAACTGATGTAGGATTGTGAAAAAAAATGCAAAGTTCCCTAGTATAGCATGGTTTCATTTTGCAATGTGAGCTAAGGCTCCAGCAGTTTTACCTACCATTACTTTTGCACAGCATGTACACATGTCAGTACAGTGGAAAAGGTGAATAACATCTCAGTGTTATTACGAAAATGAGTTTGCCTCACAGATTTGCTGAAAGGGTCTCAGGAATCTTGAGGGAACACACTTTGAGAACTGCTTATTCTAGACTACTTGATAAAGGATGCATTATTTCTTCATAGCACATTACCAAAAACTTGATGGCTTAATACAAAATTCATTTATTATCTCATAGTTTCAGTGGGTCAGAAATCCAAAAGGCTCAGTTGAGTCCTCTGTGTAAGGTCTCATAGGCAGAAATCAAGATGTCAGTAGGGCTGCATTTCTCACTGAATGCCCTGAAAAAATCTGCATCCGAGATTCTTTGGGCCATCAGTTGCGGTTGTGGAACTGAGATCCCTGTGTCCTTGCTGGCTATCGGCTGAGGGGAGCATCCTGACTCTGAGAAGCTTCTCATGTTCCTCTTCATGCTGCCCATGTGGCCTACTCCAGCCTTGGTGAGTCAACCCTTCTCAAACATTGAATCTCTCTGACTTCTGCTGCTGCATCTTTCTGATTCCAGCCAAAGAATGTCCCCTGCTTCTACAGGTTCTGTGATTACACTGGACACTCAGACAAACTAAGACTCATTATCCTTAGATATGAAGCTATAATTATGTCTTCAAGGTCCCTTGTGTCTTGGGAAAGAACATGTTCATGAGTTTCAAGGATTAGGCCTTCATTGTATTTGGAGGGCCATTTTTACCACTCCAAAAGAGATTAAGGGTACTGTGATGATTCCAAATGGAGGGTGGGTGGTATTCAAGAACTTGACAGAGTTTCCCTTGGAAACAGAAAGGAAATGAGGTCAAGGATTGCTGATTTCAAACCTCTGCCTGGGGAAGCTTATTCTAACTCAGGCTGAATACCTCCCTTTTCCAGCCTACCCAGTACTTGCTAAGTACCAAACCTGCATTAGGTTTCAGGACAGAGATTGGTATGGGCTGGGGTGTTGGGGTGAGAAAAGTCAAGGTCTTTGTTCCTACAGAGCCTCACAGCCTCAAACTACCCTGTGATTCCAGGATTTTGGAATCCTGATCAACATATAATTTATGCCTCAATGTTGAAGACATTTAATATTTGAGGACTTTCTCATTTAGGTTTTCTTAAACATTTCAAGTGGAATCTTGGTGAAGGGAGAGAGGTAGGAACATGTGAAAAGAATGATCAAGCCTGCCAGCCCTCTTCCCCACATGAAAGAGACGTTAAAATCAGTCCTCAAAAAATTCTGCTTTATAAACATCTCCAGATTCTGTGCCCTCCTTTTGAGCAATACCAAGAAAATGCAAATTGGAGGTAAATCCAATGTCTGCTACTTAAGAGTAGGATGATATTAGTGGATCTCAATTTTCCCTCTGTTGAATGGAGAGAATAATTTCTACTTTGCTAGGCTGCTGTGAGGGTTTGGCACAATGTGTACAAGTGTCTAGCACAGTGGGTTCCCTAAAAAGCAAACCCCAAGACTAAGATCAGAGCACAGGCAGATTATGAAGGGAAAAGTCTCAGGTTTATGATCTCAAGGAAATAGAAGGAAATGGGGCTGTGACACCAGAAGGAGCTTTGAAACCCGGTGATCCTTCACTGTTATCTCTAGTTGGGGAAAAGGACAAGGCCTTTACACTCCTCACAGAGCAGCCAGCAGCCTCAAGCAGAGGATTGGTTTAGGGTTAGGCATCTTTCTTCCTCTCGGTTCAACAGCACAACACCAAGCACACGCCAAGTATTTCATACATTGTGAAACTCGCTGTGATTATGATTATAATTATCATTATTTTTACACTTATGTTTATAGTCACTGCCCCTGACTTAATTTAACCCTTATCACCTCTTCTCTGTGATTTAGAAGAGTCTACTAACTGCTTCCCTACTCTATACTGCCTTTACCCAAACTGCTCTCCATATTGCTGCCAGAGTAGTGATTATAAAATAAATCTTAGCATCTCCTTGCCCTGCTTAAAAATCCTTCACTGCTCCCCCACCAACTTCAGAATGAAGTCCCAGCCCTTGACCTTGACCACAATTTGCATCTGATTTTCATCATCTAATCTTTGCCCACTTTTTCTAGCTATTCCACCTAACACTGCTATGCAGCAGCCTCTTAGCATGACATGTGCTGAATTCTGCTCCCTCTTATGGTTTAGATATGAGGTGACCCCCAAAAGCTCATGTGTGAGGCAATATAGGGATTAAATAATTGGGATGTGAGAGATGTGGATTAATACACTGATGGATTAACTGACAGTAACCGTAGGCACATAGGGTATGGCTGGAGTGGTAGGTCACTGTGGATGTGTCTGTGGGGTGTATATTTTGTCCCTGGTGAGTAGAGAGCTCTCTCTCTCTCCCTCCTTCTCTCTCCTTCCCCCCCTTCTTTCTCGTTGTCATGGTCCTGAGCTACCTTCCTCTTCCATGTCCCTTCCCATGTTTGCCTCGCCTCAGGCCCAGAGCTATAAGAGTCATTTGAAAAATGACTGAACCTCTGAAATCTGAACCAAAATAAACTTTTCCTCTTCTAGGTTGTTCTTGTCAGGTCTTTCGGTCACAATGACCAAAAAAATTTAAAAAAAAAAAGCTGATTAAAACACCACCCCTTCCACCCCTTCACCCAGTTAACTACTACTTATCTTTGAAGTCTCAGTTCAGGTGCCAGCTCACCTCTGAAGCTCTTATGAACCTCCCCTGCCCCACACTTGGCCAATTATTCCTACTGTGGATTCCTGTTCGCCTGTGTATACCTCTGTCAAAACCTCTCCCCAGCTAGAATGTAAGTTCCCACCCAAGAGCAGAACTCTGACTTGTCTTTCTACTCGGGTCTTATTGTTGCTTAACACGTGATTAGAGCATTAAAGAAAAATCAGTAAGACAAGTTGTGGGAGAGAAGCCAGTTGTAACATAGAACCTCACTGCAGTCTTCTAAGAAACTAAGCTACTAAGAATCAATCAAATTCTGGTGCACTAAATTGTCTTACACAGAATTCCCAGGTTAGCACAAAAGTTTCAAGGTAAACACTTTTCAGTATGATAAGTTTATAAGAGAACAGCTCCAGTGTCCAAGGATTATGTGATGTAATTACATAATTTATCTCCCAAATTTCTACAGCCCTCCATTGAAAACCCCGCAGGATGATGAAAATGTTTTGCAACTATATGGAGGAGATGATTTACAACATTGTGAATGTACTAAATGCTGCTGAATTTCCATTTTAAAATGTTTAATTTTATGTTATACATGTTAGGTTATATGAATGTCACCTCAATGAGAAACACATACTCAATAAAATATTCTCACACCCTAGTTCATTAGGTTTGCAGACAAAGCAGTCACTCATCTAGTCCTCCTCTCAACCCCACCCAGTGTTTGCTTTTAATGTGGTTCCAGGTCCTTCTGCTAACCACCTTTTGCCCTGATATTCCATTAACAGATTTCTGGGAGGCTCCATTTTTCTTTAAACCACCCACCACACCCACACCCACCATGGACAGTTTCCTTGCTTACTTCCCCAAAATACAACCAAGATCAGTACTACAACCAGTAGTGTTCAGCAAAGTTTTCCTGAAACCATGGAGGATACAAAGGAAACTATGACACAAGACAGAGAGACTTAAACTGGACACTGCATTTGCTATAAGTAATGGGTTATAAAATGCTCCATTAAAAATTGACAAAAATTTCACATTTTCCAAAAACATACAATTTATCCCAATCCTATTCTCCTTTCTTCTTCAGTGTCAAAATACACCCAAGCTTTCTTCATACCATTTGTTTAAAGGTTCTTCTGCCATTTGCAGTTATATAGATCATAACACACATTTAAAAAGTTGGGGGGTTGGGGATTTAGCTCAGTGGCAGAGCACTTGCCTAGCACGTGCGCAAGGCCCTGAGTTCGGTCCTCAGCCCTGAAAAAAGAAATTGGGATTTTTAACTGTGCATGAGACCCTTGCCTTTTTGAGTCTTTAGAGGTGAAAAAATAATTCTGAATTTCACCCAAGAATACTGAGGTTTTGTATGAATATTCTTTTTGATTAAACTTACAGAGGTTTTTAATTTTAAACCCCCAGTGTGAATTCATAGTGTTACAGCAAGCTGCAATTTGGTTCTTATCTGTTTTACTTCTGTGGAGCCCTAAATCTGTAGCCTTGTTGATGGGGGGAAATACTTTCCCCCAAAGAAGTTAATATGACTTCCAGCTCCAAAATAACTTTTCGAGCCTTGCCCAGGAAATTATGAAAGAAAAAATGAAGGACTCAAAAATATGTTGATTTCTTCAAGAATACAGTGTCCTCTACTCTTATGTATATATGTACATATATTCATTGTTTTTCATTTTTGTAAAATTAACAGCAGAACTGATCTCAGCTCACTAGAAGATGAGCAGACACCATTTCCTCCGTTATTATTCCCATCCTGATCTTGGGGCAAGATTTCTAGGAAGTTGTTTCACTGGTGATTTAAAGGGTTGGATATTTCAAAGCAAAGATCTTTTCTTCCCTCATGCATATTGATTGATTTTTCCAAGTAGTAAAAAAATAAAAAAATGTTAAAAAGGACTTCCTGTGTTCATTAACAACACAAAGATAAATCCTTGGCAACAGGGAGATCCACTGGGATTGTAATCCTTGCACCTTGGAAGGCAATCAGAGGACCAAATGTCAAACCCAGGTGGACTGGAGTGAGGAACATTAAAAATATGTATGCCCACAGGAACTGAATTAGGCTGAGAAAGTAATTTCATAATCTAAACTAATTCATTGAGAATTTAATATGAAGCAAATGAATTTAAAGTGACTAGAAATAACATTAAATACACCTGCAGTCCAGAAATTACCATCTCATTCTGTCTCTTTGTTTAATATCTTTGGTTCAAAATGAGCTGCCATTCTGCAGATCTCAGACCCTCCTAGGAAGTGCATTTATCCATTCTAACAAGAATGAACAAAAAACTAGCCTGACTCCCAGAAGAAGGTAGAATTATTATGGTTATGAGCAAGAGTTTTTGTGTCAGGCAAAAGCATTTTCCTGAAAATGTAAATTGAGTTAGCTTCTCTGACCTTCAGACTTTTCATCTGCAAAATGGAGACAGTTCTACCTACTTCTTAGAGTTCTTGTGAGAACTTGAGATAACAGCTTTAATCTGTTTGGGTTAAAGAGTGGCATACAGGAAATGTAAGGAAAGAGACGAATGAAGGAAAGAAAGAGAAGGGGGTGGCTCAACAGTAACATAGATTTCTTTGGGAGAAACCAATGGGGCCCCCTCTGCAGGTTTCTCCCCAAATAAACCTGGCTCAGGGGGAAGGCGGAGACCTGAGCTTGGCTAGATCCTCCAGACCAAGAGAAGATCTCCAGGAAGACTACACTGGGAGGACATGAATCTGGCATATGCATGATGCCCTCCTGTCTCATGGAACTGAGTCTGAAACAGAAAAAAAGCAGAACTAAGAGAAAAAAGGAAGAAAAAAAGAGTAAGATAACATCCTGACGGCCTCTGTCAGGCTCTGGATCCAGCCTTTCCTACTGAAATTTTCAGCCACGAAGACCCATAAATTTCCTTTTGCTTAATCCAATTTAAGTTGAACTTTTGTTTGCTACCAAAGATTTCTGACTAATACAGCTTAACCCCAGACAGAGAGGAAATATGGAGGGCAGGAGAACGGTAGGGAGTACTATTTCTTCTCTGCCTCCTCTGGAGAAAGGGCTGTTCTACCTCCATTTGGCCATTCCTCTTCTACCTCCATCAGTCACATAGAATTTCCATTCCTTTGGCTTCATTTATGTCCCCTGAACCTTTGTTGGAATGATAAGTCCCTAAATTAATATAATGATACTACCTGTTAATATTTTATTAAAAGTGTTCTATCCCGGGACCTTAGAGAACAGGTTTGCCTTTGTTTCCCCCACAAGATTTAGTGTATAGATAGCAGATCACACATAAGCAACAGATAAGACATTGGAGCACAGAATGTACATGGATATATGAAAGAAGTGTATTGCCCATTCGCCAACCTCTATTCTACTACCTCGTATCAGCTGGAAATGAAATAGAATGGGTACAGACAATTTATTCTAGCCTGGATGCAATTATTTACATTGCTATTACAGGGAGAGGTCAAAAGGACAGGTCATTATGTGTTTCTCTCTTCCACCTTTGGGAAATCCAGTGTGTTCCTGCCCAGTATTCTCCATTGACCACTCTTGTTATGTCCTTTGGTGTCCATTACATGATAATGTGTTGCATTTTTTTTAAATCTAAGGATCTGAAATAAGAAAATTCACACTTTTTTATGAAACAATGGAGACATTCAAATCAAATCTCTCATTCTCAGAAGCAGGAAGGACATAGTGATTAAGTTTTTTATTTTGTTTTTTCTGAATTTGTTGTAAGTTTGAGGGATGATTCCTACGGAAACTTTAATGTCTTCTTGTTCCACAAACCGGCTTCTTTTTCCTCCTTAGGAAATATCCATTATGAGCAGCACTTTTCTACTGCTTGAGATCTCCCAAGTGCCCAGTGCTGGAACTTTCCCGTGAGCTCATAGAATAAAATCCAGTTTAGGTGACAAAGTCAACTTCCCTAAGAATAAATGTCCAATACATTTTATTTTCTTGTATGATCAAGTCCCAAACTTTCTTTTGCAGAAGGACTTATTAATTCCTAATGGTATTTAGCATTTAGACATTTCCAATCTAGTTGATATTTCATTTTAAAAATCACTTTCCCCTTTCCTGCTGACCATAACTTAAGAGATATTTTATAAATAACTTATGCTTTCAGTGTTCTAAAATAGCAACATCAAAGGCTGAGCATCATGCAAAATAGAAAAAAAATGTGATCAGGAACTAGGGGACCTGGATTCTAAATTAGTATGCACTGGGTGATGGATATGGAAATTACCAGAAGCCACTCAGTCAGGCAGCAAACCCCCTACTCACTATTTGGAGATTTACAGACTTGGCCCTTATTGGAATCCACAGCCTTGGGCCCTTATCAGAGGATCTCCACTCTACTGAAAAACTCAGTCTAATCTAGAAACTTGCACCTTGGCCTCTCCCCACTCATTCCCTCTGTATCTACCCCAGTCTGTAACATAAGGGGGGGCCCAGCCTCCACTGGGTCCCCCCTCAGCAGGTTTCTCCGGAATAAACCTGTGTTACTGTTGAGCTGCCACTCTCCTCTCTTTATTTCCTTCATTTTTTTCGTCTCTTTTCTTATACTGGTACATAGCTTTCTTAGGAATGTTTGCTAGACATGTGGCCTTGGACAATTTACCTAGTGTCTCCAGCCTCAGTAGTCCCTTCACAGAGTGTTGTGGGGATTCAGTGAAATAATATTTACAATGTATTTAATTTAAGACTAGACACTATATAAATGGCTTAAAATTGTTAAGAGTATTTCCATTACTATTACTACTCCTGTTGAAATATAACCAGTTTCTTTGCCAGAGAGTACATATTATCTCAAAAAAATGCTGTTCCCATCAAGATGGGCTCACTCAAAGGACCTGGTTCCTTTGACAGTGAAGTCTGCAGATTCACACCTGTCATACTCTGCAATATTCTTGGACTGGGGACTGTGAATTCCAAGGTACAAGAGACTGAAGGTAGCAAGGTGAGTGAGCTTAACATATTGCACCTTGTCTAGAAAAGAACCCTGGCCCCTTGGTGGTGGTGTTGAGGTTGATACTTATCCTGTTTTTAAACAAAATGCTTATTTTGCGTAAGTGTCTGGGCTGATGGCAGATTCTGAGGCCAAAGAAGCCCATTTTCACTCTTTGCAGCCATTCTCAGTTAAAATTGGGAGTTTGGACAGGCTGCAAGTTTCTGCAGCCGAAATGGTGTTAGCAGCTCCCCGGCGAAGAGCTAGGTTTTCCGCTGCTACTGTTGAGCAGTGCATTGCAGCTCTTGGTACGGAAATTCACCCCAGGAATTCGGTGCCAATCTTCTGGGTTCTTGTCTCATGAATTTGAAGAATAAAATCCACAGACAACCATGGAAGGGAAGAATTAAAGGAGTAGGATTTATTTAAGGAAGGAGAGAAGAGACTCCACAAGGTAGAGGGAAGCAGAACACCGTCTAATGTAGGTTAGGCTAGGGTTTATATTGGTTTGGGTATGAGCCTTGATTAAGATTCATGTAAAGCAGGCATTGAGAAAAGCACCATAATCGTTGGTTAAAATCTATACAAAACAGGTAGCTATTCTTTCCTAGTTCTCATCTGTGTCCACCCCACTTCTTAGTTTTCCAGCCTCTGGGACAAAGAAGTTGTGCCCACAGGTGAGCCTCATGGCCTTTTTCATTTGAAGGCCCTGAGCATGCCCATTAATGGCTCTCTACCAGTTAGCTTCCCGGTGTGGTTGAATGGGACCCATCGTCCTGACTACCTAGCCATATTACTATCTCTCCTAAACTGTCTCATTTCCAACATGCACAGTTCAATAGTTTTTAGTGCATTCTCAAAACTGTACAACAATCCTCATTAAGATTTCCAAGTATTTCTGGAGTTCTTATAACTGTTGGGTTTCTGAGAGCTCTTAGGAAATATAATATATGACCCTGCCTCTAAGGCACTTGAAATTTTATTGAGAAGATGTAATTTATAAACTCAAGTCTTCTCTCTACTTATAAGAAAAGACAATGATGCCAGGCAAGAACATATATACACATGCAGTAAGTCCTAAGAGAGGAGGGAAATTAACAGCCAGCGTTATCTATTATGAGAGAGTTCTCGGGCAGAAAGCAGGCCTTGCAGATGGGGGAGAATTGGAGAGGAGGTATGAGCAGATGACCATCAGATACAAGGAACTGTCTGGTTAAATGGCCCGAGTATTAAACTCTTGTCAAGCACAACTATTTTCCCTACTGAGTGACCGCTGTGACTTCAATAGGAAATAGAAAAGATATTAGATGAAGCCCAGTGATTTCAGCCAGAGATCACCTGTTCTATTTGAAGGTAATTTATATAATAGTGACCAGCAGCAACTCTCAGAAACTCAGGTGTGATGCTTATTGGTTTCTGTGGGATGTATGCTTTTCGGAGTGAGGACAGCTCTTAGCCCTTGGTTGGAAATTCTTGCTTTAAAAAGACATTTTGTCCCATTTTGAAATAAAGTGAGAGTGAAAGCTGTGCCCCATGATGCTTCCTGGTTAATAAAACAGCAAAACCATTTATGCCTGGGCATAAAAGATTATTTTAAGCATCATCTCCCTGGCTTCTCAGTTACTAAGGGAATCCTGTCTCAGCTCAGTGGTGCAGATGGGCATGTTGCCATGACGATCCTGCTAGGCCTGTTTGGAGTCTACATACCACAGATAGAGGAATCACTGTCACTGCACGGCCCCTGAGCAGCCTGGCAGTGCCCTACCTGCCCTTTGCAGCTTGTCCATTCCTCCTGCT
This sequence comes from Aplodontia rufa, assembly GCA_004027875.1. Taxonomy (NCBI): domain Eukaryota; kingdom Metazoa; phylum Chordata; class Mammalia; order Rodentia; family Aplodontiidae; genus Aplodontia; species Aplodontia rufa. The sequence continues at coordinate 20,001 of PVKS010021535.1, read as the reverse complement.
AGACCCACTTCATCTGCCCAGTCCTTGCCTCTGGGGTGCACAGGCACAGTTGGAAGGGCGACTAGGATCAGCAGTTCACCCTGTTTGGTGGTAAGTTTCCCCTCTGTCCCAGACCGATTTGGTCATTGATAGTCAAGTCCTTGGGTCCTTCAAGTACATACAAGTCTTCAGGTACATTCAACGCTTCAGTTCTTATCTTCGACTCTCTGGAATGGAGGAGAAACTGGATACTTATCCAGAAACTATATTTGGGAACATAAGAAAATATGAAACAAATCTTATTTTCTCCCCTCTGAGCCAGTCAGGCATAATTGCAAGCCCTTTAGGGGATAAATCTGTGCCAATACTAAACAATTGATCAGTCCTTGCTACGTAAATGCAACTCCATTCTTGCACATGGACATACACGTGATGTTAGTGGTTCTCAATATGGCTGCAACCATGTCTTACATCCCACATGCTCTTCTATAATGTGCCTTTGCCATGTTCACATTCAAGTTGGGTCTGTGTCCCTTCACCTTGACACTGGGCCAGTTTGCAATTGTAGTGAAGTGATATCACATGACTTTCAAGGCTTGGTCATAAAAGTGTAGTGCATTCTCAGGGCAGGGGTGAGGCTTGGCAGTTATGGTGCCTGCCTGGCATGCGCAAGTACGCAGTTTCAAACCCCAGCACCACGTACACAACGAAGTTTCAGAGCAGCGAAGCACACATGAAAATCTAAATAAAGCTGATTCTCTAAAAAAAAAAAGAAAGAAAAGAAAAGAAAAAAGGTAGTACAATAGTACATTCTCTTGGGATGCTTGTTCTTGGAAGCTGACTGCCACATTGTGAGGGAGCTCTCGAAACTATGCGCAGGGACCACATTTGGGTGTTTCAATTGCCTCAGTTGAAAGACAGCATCTATCACCAGTCATGGAGTCAATAAGCCTATAGATGGTTTTAGCCCCCAGCTGATACCAACCCCCATCTTTCAGTCATTCCAGCTAAGACAACAGATATCATGCAACAGAAACACTATGTCCTTTACAAATTCATGGCAATGAGAATCCACACAAATAATAAAATGGTGGTTGTTCTATGCCAAAACGTTTAGGGTGATTTATTCACTTGCAATATCTGCTGCACTGTTCCTTCTGTTTATAATGCCCCCTTTCTACTCTACTCCTGGGCAATCTTTCTCTTTCCTCAAAGAATAATTACATTACCTCCTCTGTAAGTAGCCTGACCAGCTGTTTTTTGTGTATACCTCTGCTCTGGCATTTGCTATTTCCTGTTTATTTCCTCTGTCTTCTCTGCTACCCTGTGAGCTGCTTGAGCACTGAGGTCTTGATGTTTTAGAGTAAAAGCAAACTCACAGAATAATTAGAGATTTTAGAGCCATACAGACATAATTTTTAATTCCAGCTGGTAACTTTATTAGCTAAGTGGGGAAATTACTTTCTCTTCGAGTTACATGTGATCACATATGTAAAATGGTGAACAAATCATTGTCAGGAGAAACTTTGTATCTATTCTGAGCCAAGTTCCTGACATACAAATGCCTGATAAATATCTGGTACTGTCATGATTATTTTAACATCCCCTAAATTTAGTACAGTGTGATTCAAATTCATTTGATTGTTCAACCAATATATTGTTAAGCTCCTACTACTAAAAACTGTACATGTAATACTTGATTCTCAACAAATATTTTGAAATATATTTTTTTAAATAATACAAATGACAATGCATTATCTTTCTGTTTATTATATATACATTATCTTTCAGAAATCTGGGGGAAAATCCTTCACTTAGTTTGTGATCTGATTCAATAAATTCCTTATTTATTCTTAACAGCAGCATGTTCAAATTTTTCCTTTGCTTGTAAAATTACTATTGATCAAGGGGCATATAAATCTTTTTAACTTAATGTGAAACTTAACCTTGTAGAAGTGGAGTCTCAAGTGAAGAAAAAAAATCCATGACAAACAATAAAAACTTTGGACAAAATGAATAGCATGTTACATTTGGATTCTTAAGGGACATGAGCCATGTTGTCGAGAATTATTTTCCACAGAATCAAAAGAAAACTTGAATATAGAAGAGATATTTTTAAATCTTGATGTCATATTTCAAAATTTCCCAAAACAAGGTCTGTTACATTTTGAACTTTGAGCTTAATGGTCTTTATTAATTTTCTATAGCTGCTATGACAAATGACCAAAATCTAGGTGGTTCAAATGGTATAAACTTGTTATCTTTCAATTCTAGAGGTGAAAAGTGTGACGTGGATTTGATTCTCCTAGGGGAGAATTCATTTCATTGCTTTCTCCAGCATCTAGAGGACACTGCACCCCTGGACTCGTGGACCCCTTCTTCCATCTTCCAAGCCAACAATGACAGGTTGAGTTCTTCTCGTATTGCATCTATCTTGCCCTTTTGCTGTTGTCACATACCTCTCTGACCATATCCAGGAAGGTTTTCCAATTTTTAAGGACTCAAGTGACTATCCTGGGCCCACCTGGACAATTGAGTTTATTCTCCACACCTCAAAGTCCTTAACCTTCATTACACCTACATAGTCCCCTTTTCATGTAAAGAAGCATATTTACAAATTCCATGGAAGAGGACAAGAACATCTAACATAATAGAACCATTATTCTACCTTCCCAAGTCCTTTTTCTAAATATATTGAAAGAGACCTCATCATGACAAACCCTGCTTCTTGATACTTCACAGATGAAGGAGCAGAGAAGTGTAGAGATTACCCAGTGTCACTGTTAAGACTGTGAGATGAGACTGAATCTCAAGTCTCCTGACTCCAAGTTCACAACTCCTTTTAGAATGCTGCTACTAAAAGTGTGGTCAACATCTGCATCATGTTAGGAATGCAGATTTTCTCAGGCTCCACATCAGACCTAAAGAATCATGCTATGTATTTTAGCAAGATTTTAAGGGAAGTGTTCTGCATATTTAGAATTTATAGGCATTGGCCTAGAACATAACACAGGTGTAAAAAATAAGAAAAAAATCAGAATGGCACGGGTGTAAATTCAGGTGCAGATGTTTATTGGGATTTGCTGCTCCTGGGCCAAATTCACCTGTGCTGCCATAATGAGGATGGACATGGGAAGTGACGGTGGGCAGGGGCACGGTATGCAGGGAAAACTGGCACGCAGGGAAAATGGCGCTGGACCTGGGTTGGGCAGCTGTAGTTATACTTTTAGGGAAATGAGAGAGGTCAATGGGGTTGGCCTTTCGAAGATTGGCTGGGAGATCTGTCAATCCATTGGAGCTTGTCTGCCAGCATCTTTATTGGCTGTTCTTTTTGTGGGCAAGCTGCCCTGTACCCTGCCCCTTAGCCAGCTGCCTTGATCTTGTGGGCTAGCTGAAGCCACGCCCCCAGCCAGTGCTGCAGAGAAACCTTACAACAGGCTCCTATTTCTTCTTTGGAAAGGTTATGTAAGAATCAAAAGGGTGATCATCTCAAGCAGTTTGGCTTTGTTGCTCTCTCTTAAAACTAACTGATTCTGATCTAGGCTTATCAGATCCATAAAGTTTCATACCTAACATTACCATCCTAAACCCTTATTTATCTGGGACAACACCTGGGTGCAGAACTGTGTGTTCCAATATTATGCCATATAACTTTATTTTCTGAACAAAGAGATGGTACAACAGAGCAGTTAAGTTCTTAGAGTCTGATTCTGATTCAGGGTTCAACTCCTGATTCCACCACTTACCTAACAAATTTAGGGTTTGCAATCTTAGATGAGTTGCTGCTGGTCTTCTGTGTACCTCTGTTTTCACATCAATAAAATGGGTAGGATAATAATAGTACCCACTTTGTGGATGAGGATGAAATGAGTTAATATTTGTAAAGCTCTTAGAACAATCTCTGCCACTTAACAAGATCAATGTTAAGTGCTGGTTATTTATCATTCTCTGGGGCCCCCTAGACCTCCTCCAAGTGGATTTGAAAATTCCAAATGAACATACTAAGAATTTCTCCAGATTCTGTATCTGCCAAGTGCAGAGGAGACTTCCTGTGGTTCCAGGTGACCAGAATACTCACTGGTCTATAGCCACTCTGGAGCAGTCAAATCAGCACTGGCATTAGAAGGAAGGCCAGGGAGAAGTTGTCCTTGGCTGAAACCATTTGGTCCCCTAATGTGATATTCCTTTGTCTGTTAATTTTGTTCAGCCATCAAATAAATTTTTTGTACCAGGGATTGAATACAGAGATGCTTAACCACTGAGTTATGTCCCCAGCCCTTTTTTAGTTTTTTATTTTGAGACATGGTCTTGCTAAGTTGCTTAGGGGCCTAAGTTGCTGAGGCTGACTGAACTTATGATCCTCCTGCCTCAGCCTCCCAAGCCACTGAGATTACAGGCATACACCACTGCCCTGGCTGTCATCAATGAATTTTAAAGAAATGCTCTGAAGTATAATTACATTAAGTTTCAGAACCATGCTGAATACAATAGATGGAGAAGATGCTGAGGAACTTCAAATCCACATCACCACATTGCCATAGCCCTCTTTTTTCCCATCCAGGTGTATTTCTCTTCTGGTAATCCCTTTAACTCTAAAGTCTTTGGCCTGATGTACAAGTTTAAACTAAAAAATTCTGTTTTTAAAGGCTTTGTATTGCAGCTGCAAATTGTGACCTGGTCTTGCTGGAAGACATTGAAGAAATACTCATTTTCTTACTGAATGAGGATATGTGGATTTATAATGTGGTGTTTTAGGTTTTCTAGTCTACCAACAATGGAATCTCAAAGTTCAAAGTTTCTTGAAGTGCATTTTATTTATTATAGCAGCAGATACCTGAGTCACTTTCATAACACCCTTACTAATTTTGACATATGCTAAATTCCTACAACTTTGGAAAAATGGAAGGCAGCCAAGGAAAATTTAATAAAAAGTCAAAACTCATCAAAGAAAAGGTTTTTTAAATTTAAAGTATAAGGGATGTTATTGAGACAATTTTAGGAGAGATAGTAAAATGGCTAGGTAGTCAGGACAAATGGCTCCCATCTAAGAACTAGCAGGTAGAGAGTGATTGACAGGGCAGACTCAGGGTCTTCAATACGCAAATGACCATGAGGCTGTCCTGTTGGAGCAACTCCTTTGTCCCTCAGGTGGGAAAAGTAAGAAAAGGGGGTGGACACAGAGGACAACTTGGAAAGAATTGCTACCTATTTTGCATAGGTTTTAACCAATGACTTTGGTACTAAGTTTCAATGCCTGCTTTGTGTAGGTTTCAACCAATGATGTAGATGCATTTCTCAATGCCTGCTTTGCATGAATGTTAACTATGTTCATACCCCAAATCAATAAAACCCCTGCCTAACCTCCATTAGATAGTGTCCTGATTCCAGGTACCCCTCCACCTTGTGGAGTCTCTGCTCTCCTTCCTTAAATAAACCCTACTTCTTTTACTCCTCCTTCTATGGTTGTCTGTGGCTTTTATTCTTCAAATTCATGAGACAAGAACTCAGAAGATTGGTGCTGAATTCCCGGGGTGAATTTCCACCACACCAAGAGCTGCAACACCCAGCTTTTAGCTGGAGAGCTGCTAACACTATTTCGGCCTCAGAAACCTACAGCCAGCCTAAATTCCCAGTTTTAGCTGGGAATCACTGCAAACACTAGAATCGGGCTATTTTGGCTGCTGGAATCTATAGAGGACTAGACTCCATTTGCCAGCAGGAGCACAGAATCCAGCCTCATCTCAAAAACCCCACATCATTATGAAATAAGGGACAGCATAAATAAATACTAAAATTCAAATTACCCAATAATTTTTTTTTATTATTCTTCAGTAAGTCAGCATAGGACATATCACTAACATTCTAAGAATTAACAGTAGAGCCAAGTGGCAGGAACACATAGAAAAAAATTTGTAGTGATTTCCTGATTTGAAACTTACTCCTGCAGTTATGATTTCCTTTTGTTGGACATGGCTTTATAAATCAGAAATGAAAGTATTCATAATGTTTTATTTAATAAGGGAAGGGAAGGTTCCCCCTGTTCATGTAAAAATTCATACGTGTTAAGGTTATTATTAGCTTAGCCATCTATCATACTGTTTCCGGTTGTAATCTTGCTTTCACAAATGAGAGAAAACATTCAACCCTTGAGTCTCTGAAATTGGGATACTTCACTCAGCATAATTTTTTCCATCTCCATCCATTTGGCTGCAAATGCCATGATATCATTATCATGGTACCTTATCACCATCCAACTTAAGTCCAAAATCTCTCTTTTTTGTGTTGCTGAGAATTGAACCTGGGGCCTTGAGCATGCCAGGCAAGTGCTCTACCACTAAGCCACATCCCCAGCCCCTAGTTCAAATCTTATAAAAGTCCCTCCCAACTCACTCATATGAAGACATCTCCAGGTGCATGCCCCTTCTTACCATATCAAGCTAATTAAACTTTGAATGAGTTTAGGTGTTCTCCCAGTGGCATTTGGATGATGGACTACCACAACACTGAGCACAAACTATGTGCACAAGAAATGCTAGCTATTGGCAGTAGTAGGGAAGTCTATTATTCTAAGCTTCTTGAATGTAACACAGTTCAAGCCATATTTGTTGAAGGAAGGGCATTTCTTACGTAACTGTGAAAACAGGAGGCATGACTAGGATGAAAAGATGTAGTTTCTTTTTTTCTTCAAGGTCCAAAATGTTACTGAGAAACATCCAAGGTAACTGCAACAGCAATAGAAGGAATGAAAGAGCAAGCAAAGCAAAGCAAAAAATTTTGAACCCTACTGAAGTCATAGCTAGACACTTATCTTTGCCTGAACCTTGCAAGGCAAGTGATCCATATCTCTATTAAAAAGAGGAGTCTGAAAAAGCTAAACTTTTAAGATAGTTTTTAGTTTCTACAAACACTCATCTGATAAATAAGGAAATGAACTTAGGTATAGTAGAATGAATTTCCAAAGTACATACATACTGGTTAAGCTGGATCTGAAACCCAGGACAGGGGTTTATTTGTAAAAGTACATTAGCTCCCTTATGTTGCATCATAAATCACCCTAAAACTTAGTGGTAACAACATTAATCATTTACTTTCTCTAGCAATTGTGCCTGGTCATGAATTCATGAACTTCTTGGCTGATAGTTCAGGCTGAAGGACTTTCATGAGTTGCAGTCATCTGAAGGATTGCCTGGATTGGTGGATCCATTTCCTACATGACTAGCTCATGACTGGGGAGTGGGTTCCCCTTTGTATGGGCCTCTCTCCAGACCTGTATGAGTGTCTGTATGACACGAACACTGGGTTTTCCCAGGGAAGCAGTTCAAAAGACAAAGATAGAATTAGAAACAAGTTTTATAACCCAGTCCTGGAAGTTGCACAACCTCACCATATTCTATTGTTAACAAAGGTGAGCACTGTTTCAGCATCAACTCTGTCCATCTGTCAGATGTGTTGTTTTGGATCCACCTCTAAATTCTAAGTCTGTGTCCCTTTCTTTATAATAATAATACTCTTCTTTTCAAGAGTGTTTTGAGGATTGACCAATACAAGTTTATCAAAGCACAATGAGTTGCCTCACCGCAGGCACTATTAAGTGATTCCTCAGTTCTTTAACTTCCTCAGTAAACCTGTCCTTTGTTCTTATTTTTCGAAAATTTAAACTCCTAATATTCTCGTCCCCCGACCTCTGAAGGCGTGAGTCAGTCTCTTCCACTCTGCAGGGAATTGAGACTCTAAGTAGGACTATTGTGACGGGGGAACTCTATTTTCGGAGTCGACCCTAGTGCTCGGAACTCATTGGGACACGGACCGGAAGTGGCAGCAGACCGGAAGTCGCTCTAGCGGCTCTCCTTTCGTGGCGGAGGACATTAGCGGAGTGTTGCGACCGCTGCCGCAGGCTATCTACTGACGCGTGGTGTTTGAGTGTGAACGCTTTCAAAGCACAGACTCGGGGCGCCGGGAGGTGTAGGGAACCGAGTCCTCTTCGGCCGCTTCATGCCGGGTTGGCGGCGGCTGGCGTGGGCCGGCGCCCAGTTGCTGTGCGGCGGCGGCGGCCAGAGTGCTAACCAGAGCGTGGGGTGCAGGTAGGTGCGAGCAAGAGGAGCGTCGGGGGCTGCAGCTGCACAACGGCGTCCTAGAGCAGTGTTGGGGCCCGGCGGGAGGGGCCTGCCCTGGCTGAGGAGGAGGGGGCTCTGTCCTGAACTGGGGCACAGAATAAAAAGCGTTAACTTAAGAAAGCTTCTTCTAAGGGGTTGGAGGGGTGGCTTATTTTCTTTCTTTTTAATCCTTGCGAGCCGGCGATTAGCTGCGGACGTTGTCGGTGGCGTAAATATCTTCCAAGTTAATGAACATGGAATACGGGCCAGATGCCGTGTTGTGTTGGCCTCCACATGTCGTGTAGACTCATGTGAGCATACAGGCTACGGGTAAAACCGAAAACTGCAGGAGAATGGATGGAACTGGAGACCATCACATTAAGTGAAATAAGTCGATTTCGGAAGGTTAAGGGTCGTATGTTTTCTCTCATATGCGGAAGCTAGGGAGGAAAAAGGTGGACAAAAGTTGAGGTGCATCTCCTAAAAATCAAAGGGAGATCAGTATGAGAAAGGGACCATGCGGTGGGAGGCAGGGAGAGAAAGGGGAAATGCTGGAGAATGACATTGGCCAAACTATATTGTTATCTTGTGTGCATCTATGAATGTGTAACAACAAATCCCATTGATATGTACAACTGTAGTGTGCCAATGGAAAAAAAATGGGGAGAGAAAAAAAAAACCCGAAACTTAGGGGAAGTAACTTGTCCAAAGTCATTCAGCAAATCAGTAGAAAATCAGAATTGTAGCCTGGATCTACCTGACTGCTGGAATAGATTTGCAGAAAGCTTTATTTCTATTCTGGCCCCTTCCCTGTAAGAATTACACACCTCCTTCCTGACCTCCACCCACTAAGGTCTTTCTTGATGTGTTCAGTTGTCTTGTTGTGGGTCATTTAAATTTGCACACCCAGTTTCTCAATTTCTCTGGACCTAGACCCTGTCATGAAAAATTAGAGTGCTGCATCTTGCTACCTCCACCAGATATAAAACTATTAAGGTACACATTCAAGGTGGTACCAAAATCCGTGGTCTCACACACAAAAGACACACATTCAAATTGGTTGGTAACCTCATATACCTAGGTAGAACAACTTTATTAAGAACCAGTTTATCCCAGAGGAGGTGAAGAATTTTTCCTTTTCCTCCAGGGTAACCATTCATGATTAAAACGTGAATTCCGTTGCTATCATAAAGAATATTAGGGGGAAAACACACGATTAAAACCCTTTCCTCAGGCCATGACTACACTTTCTCACACATGTGGCCTCTCTTCTTACATTAAATGGGGGAATTGTGATTTAGATTTTTTTTTCATTTTTACAGAACAAACACCTGGCTTTTTGTTAGAAGTCTCCATGGCAAGAGTGGTACTTGGTGGGATGAGCATCTTTCTGAAGAAAACGCCTCATTTGTTCAGCAGTTGGTCTCTGATGAAGATAAAGCCCAATTAAAAAGTAAATTGTGTCCTCTGAAAGATGAACCATGGCCTATACATCCTTGGGAACCAGGTGATTCTTTTGTATCTGATGAGTTCTCATCTCATTACTATGTGGCTAGCTACATTCAAAACTATAGTGTAACTGCTTGATTAATTTTTCATCTTAAATTTATTTGCATGTCTTTAGTGTGACTGTTTCATTGTGATTTGGTTTGCAGGTTTATTTCTAGCTTCCCATTTTACTGTTAGTGAAAGACTTCTTTGAGAAATTTTTGTAGGTAAAGAGAGAATCATTTTGCATACTCTTGTTTTTTTTTTTTCCAGATAAAAAAGATATAAAATAAATAAGGAAAGAAAGACCAGAAGAATATGATGTAAAAATTGTAGTGCGTTATACAAATGTTTGCAACTGGGATGTTCTAGCACTCTAGGTTTGCCAAGTATGACCTCAAAATCAGTTCTTTGTGTGTGGTAGGATACTAAACCTATGTGTGGCCAGACCAAGAAGAGTAAGGCCCTGTTGAGTGTGTGGTCTCTGGTTGGGTATATTGTGACAGTTAAATTGTATAGTGGCCAAAAGTTCTTAATGTAGCAACTCTGCTGATTTATGTAACAAATGTAAGTGTCACGATAGAGATTAACATATTTTAGCAATATGACTTATTTTGCCTGATTTTTAGTCCCAGCTTATGTCTTAGAATTTGAGTGGTAGATATTTTCTAATTAATAAAATTGAACATGAATTAATACTAGATAAGCATAATGATGTATTTATATGCCCTGTGTTAATACTGTTACTTAAAATTTGGACTACATCATCTTTCCTGTTTCCTTTATTTTGTACAGTTTTCTTTCATTTGTTCATTTTACAAATATTTATCAGATACCAATATATTTTGCCAGCCATAGTTAAAGTCTTGGCATCTGTTGTATCTGTAAGGGTCACTCTTATTTTACTCTGTGATTATACTAGTGTATTTCTTATATGCTTGGCTCCTTATAATTGAAAACAGACTTTAGGATAGACTGTTAGATCATGTTGGCAAATGTTGTGAAGCTCTTATTTTAATTGCTAGGTTCTTCTAGAGTTGGCCTCATTGCCCTAAAACTGGGCATGATGCCTTTATGGACTAAGGATGGTCAGAAACATGCAGTCACATTACTTCAGGTAAGCAAGAAACAGGCCATGTAAGGGTTCTTTAATGGACAGTATTTATATCCTGAAATAATGTAATTATGTGGTACAGAAAAGGGTAATGTTGAACATAGATAACATTAAAGAACTTTACTTCCAGTGGTTTCAGGAATGTTCTGAGTCTTGCCTGAGTAGTGACCTTCTTATACTGGTATGGGGTAACAGGAGCGATACATTGGGGGTTGGGTTGGGGGCTGGGGGTGCCAACCTAGTTTTTCACAGATCTACCTGTGTAATTTATTATTAGAAAAAGAAATCTGAATCCTGTCTTATTTCCACTTACAAAGTTCTTTCAGCTCCAAATTATAACGATGAGGTATAGTAAATGGTTACAAATGTGGATCTTGGGACAGAATACGTCCGACTTTAAATCCTGATTCTGCCGCTTATTAGCTTTGTTCCTTGGAACACTACATCATCTGTAAAAGAAATAATTATGACCTACTTTAGAAGGTTATTATGAGGACTGCACAAGATGATAAATGTCAGGCACTTGAAACACTGTTAAATGTCTAGAAATTATTAGCATCTATTGTCTTTATTACTATAGAAAGAGCATTAGGAGAACATGACTCCCCAAATCACTTTGGACAGCTCAGTTAATCTTTGGGACCTAGTTTCAGACAAGCGATGAAACAGGTGGAGATGATGAAAATAAGAGCTTGTACTCAAATATTTAGAATACTAATGAGGCACAGATAGCCTACAAACCCTTCACAAATTTTATTGCTTCTTAATGATCAAGTATAGGACCATGATTTTAAGAACTGAGGAAATTTGGAAGTTTTCAGGAATGGCAGGTAGGAATATAGATTAGTACAGACATTTCAGAAAGCAATTTAATATTAAGTGGTAAAGTTTAGATAGGTGAACCTTGTACTTTGACAATTCCCTTCTCAAGTATTACTAGAAAATTTGATCAGGTATATGCATTCCTTTATAACACTGTTTAGAGCAGCATCACACTTAATACCCCAGAAATGTAAATGTCCCGAATGTCCATCAGCAATAGAATGGGTAAATAAATTATGGTGTCTTCACAAAATGAAAGGCTATACAACAATGAAAATGAACAGCCTAGAGCTACACACAGCACAGTTGAACCTTACAAAACATGTTGAGTGAAAGAGTGCATTCAGTCTAAAATAGGCAGCACTAAGTACATTATTAGGCAGTGCTTCCAAAAATAGTAATTATAGAGAAAAATATTACCATAATTGTCAAGAGTTATTTCTAGTGCAGTGCTTCTCAACATGTAGCGAGCCTCAGATCATTTGGAGGGCTTCTTGAAGCAGTGATTCTGATTCGATGGGTCTGAATTGGAGCTGGAGACTGCCGTTTTAGGAAGTTCCCAGCTGTTAAGGTTTTTGGGAACCCCCACTCTAGAGTAAAAAGACAGGGAGATAGTTGGGAGAGATACACAGAAGCTTTGGGGATCCTACTTCTTGACCTGGGTAGTGGTTACATATAATCTTTATAAGCATTCATTTTTATCATATATTTTATGCAATTTTCTGTTTGTTGTATTTGACAGGTTTTTAAAGGCTTGGTTATATATTTTAAGATTGTAGTTGGCATTAGAGGAATGATGAGTTAAGTAACTTTGTGGAATTACTAATCATCCTAAGTCCTCAATGTGACTGGTATATAATATTAAAATATATCTTGGTACAATTTTTTTCTTTTTCTTTTTCTTTTTTTTTTTTTAGGTACAAGATTGCCATGTTCTAAAATATACTTCAAAGGAAGACAATAATGGAAAAACAGCAACCCTAACTGTAGGAGGAAAAACTGTATCACGTTTCCGTGTAAGAATGTATTTTCATTCCTATACTAGTATATTTCATTAGTTTCAAATCTAAATGTTTTCATGTTTTGAGATTGTTCTATAGCCACAGACTTACATTTATCTATGTAAATTGTGTATTTGGGGGGAACAAACTAACAGGGCCATTTTACCCAGAAGTCTGAAGGAATTTGCATTTATTCTAGTACCTCATCCTTCATCTGGAACAGGTGATTTACTTCTGTAAGCTTCCTGTTTGTACATGTGTAAAATGGAAATAAAAATATTGCTTAACTGAAAAGTTTGTCACAAGAATTAAATGAGGCTTTTCAAATGTACCTGGAATATAACAACATACTCAGTAGATTTGATTATTTGGTTGTTTAATTCCACTATTCCCATGGAAACTGACTTAATACTTGACACCAACAATATGTGAGGATTCATTTTTTAGAAAGAGCCTTCTGTTCTTGGGAGAAAGATGTATAGGAACCCTCACCCAGTTTTCTTAAACAAAACTTTCTAAGTAGAGTACTCACAGAATGTGGAATATAGTTTAAATTAGAAAAAAGATGCCCAATTAGTAATCTCTCTTGTATGACTATAAATCAAACCTGTTTAGATAAAGTGATGGTTTTCACTAACAAAATCCCTTTAGATTTACTAGAACATAATACTATTTATCTCTAAGTGAAAATGTTTTCATTGCAAATTGTTTATGAAATGAACATGGACAAACACTAGGGTACAACGCGTACTCTCCAGGTGTCAAAGCTAGCGGCAAATGTTTATTGTTTTCCCACTATTTCCTTGTCATAGTTAACTTTTTTTTTTTTTTAAGAGACAGAAGGAAAATCAAGTTTATTCAGTTTTTCATGTGGCTTTGGTTGCTCCGACACTTCATTGTGTACATGGTGGTGAGGTTTGAATCTGCATCCTTGTGCATCCCAAGCAGGCGCAGAAACCGCTGAGCCAGTGCTCCAGCCCTATAGTTAACTTTTATTGAACATTTATTACAAGCCAGTTAAATGAGCATTAACCCTTTTACATTCATTACCTTAAGTAACCTTTTCAGGCTTTTAGGCTAAAGCAGTTAAGTAATTCACCCAGGTCCACTCATTGGTAAGAGGAATAATGACAGACTTCAGAGCCTTACATTCATAACCATTTCTTCTTAAGAGAGATGAAGAAATAAATTAGCCAGTCCAATACAATATTATATACCGTAACAAGCACAGAATTGGAGATAGCCAGTTCTTCTTGGGAAAATCTTGGGCAATTTCAGAGGGAAGAAACCAGAAAGGAAAATAAGTGTTGGAGGAATGCCAGCAGGGTTAGTTTAATTTCTCCAGACAGGTGGATCATGAGTGCTTGGGAAGAGAAGCATGGTGTCCTGCATCTTAATATATGGGTGCAGGTGCAGGTATGGGCCAGTGGACAGGAGTGGTGAAGCTATAGCTATCAAGGTGAGTGTGAAGGAGTTTAGATTTCAGGGAACTTTATGAATTCTTTAACCAGGGGAATGACATAATCAAAGTGTTATGTTGGTTAACTACAATCAGAAGAGTCAAACTAGGTGATAGTTGATTCGTTTTAAACAAAGGCAGTTGCATTTGATTGAAAGGGACAGATATTTGTAAAGGACTAGGTAAGTATGGGGATGAGTATGAGAGGACACAGGCATAGAACTGTTTCTAAACAAGCATCTGGGTCAGTGCCAATGCTATAAACTGGGAAGGATAATGAAAGGAAAGCTTTGGAGGATAGATATATTTGAGGTGGTCACAAAAAATCCAGGTGTAGTTGTTCTATTAAGAGTGAAAAAAATACTCATCATTCAATAGGTAGTGGTTGAGTCTTATTAAATTGGCCTATTACATAAGTGTTAGAGAAGTTAGCTATTTTTGCATATTATGGTAGCATAATAGTCTATTTATTTTTTATTAAAGCTTTGTGGTAATATCTGTTCTGTTACTAATTCTTTACAGTCAGTTGTGTAGCAAACGTTTTCAGATAATTAAAAGTACAATGAGATATATATGGAAACTTTAAAAATGTCAAATATTTGAATGTTTTAATTGTATAAATATGTACCAGTCTTCATGTGAATAGTACATGAAGTATGTATAACATAATACCACTGCTTTCTAATTGAATGTACTTTGTTATTGTAATAATTAGTATAATTTTTTTCAATACAAGTTTTGTAAATTCATAGCTTTGTGGCCTTGCTCTTTGTAAGTCAAGCATCAGATTTTTATAATTTATTTTGTTCCAGCAAATCTGTGAACATTGCTTCCTCAAAAATATGAAGTAGCGGGAAAACCAGTGGATGTAAAATAAGTTCCAGCACTGGGTTCTATCATTAGTTCTCCTTCATTCATCTTTTGAACATCCATTTTTCTTTCCCATAAGACAAGGAATAGGACTTGGTCTTTAAATCCTCTTCCAATTCTGAAAGTCTTACATTGGTTCTCAGAATATTTTAGTTCTTAAGAAGAAACAAATTTCCAAAAGAAATGTGCTTGGAACCACAGTTTAATTTATTCTGTCCTATTTAGTTATGGAGATGTGTTATAGATAGAATTTTATGAACATAATACTACTAGTAGTAGAATAATAACATAGTATTAGTAATTGAAATACTACAGATGATAGTACTGTGGTTTCATACTCACAACTGTGGATCCATATTTTTACTAGTTTTTACAGCTTTATCTTCTTCACAGCAAGGTGATTTGGATGCTGTGTCCTTATAATGTGGAGCTTTTAAAACTATTCACTTCTCTAGAATCGGAGGCACTGCAAAGGACTATCTAATGTGATTTCTTCAATATATAATTTTTATAGACCCAGAGACATTTGTTATAAATTTTAAAAGTTTGTCTACAAGTAACCTTTCTTTAGAATGAGAAGTGAATATGAAGTTTCAGAATTCTTTATAAGGAAAGCGATTTTGTTTGAAAAGGGAAGAGATTTTAAACGTATACAATCGTTTGCATATTTTATGCAAATAGATTATATAAAGTCAAATAAAATAAAATTGCAAATAGAATTGTTTATATTTAGGATCTATGAATATAAAATATCAAGTAGTTAAGCACTCAAAAATGAGTTTATTAAATCAGTTTTGTTTATTGTAGAGCTTGAATTTTTTCAAGAATTTGACCTCCAAGGAATTAGACTACTTTGCTTTTGCTGTTTTTGTACCTTATAAATAAAAACTGATAGGGTACATAGTGTTTTTGAATAAGGGATTTAAGTGGCCTTAAAAGATAATTAAATCATCTTAGAAGCTAGAAAACATTTTCATTGTGGGAAGGATAATTGCAGAGTACTTTGAAGAGAGAGAAAAATGCAACCTCATCAATGGGATTATTCAAGTGTGACAGTTCTGTCAGTCTTTTAAATTGCCTTTTGAAATCATTTATTTGGAAATTTTAAGAAGAGAAGAATAAATAAAAAGTCATATACTGCTTCTCATTTCAAATTAAATTAAGCATTTACTTATTCTCATGATTGAGGCCTAATTAATTTTGTAATATGGTTTTAACTGAAAAATTAAAATATTGAATTTTAGTGAAATTGAAAAATAATTAAGCTGCCTTAGTTCCTTTTAAGTTTTAGGTCAAGATGTTCATCTTGTCTATTTTGTATTATTAAAAAGGTAACAAATTTTTTCTCAGAAGCTTCTTAATATACTTTATTGTGTAACCTGTCAATGTATGTATGTTTGAATCTAAAGTTAAGATGCAAATGAATAAAACCATCTAGGTATTCGCAGGCCAGCAGGTAGGCATAGATATAAGGAGTAAGTGTAAGGTGATTCAGGACAATAACATATGCAGGGTCTAGGTTGGTTTAGACAAAAGAGCAATGTGTTCTGGCAAGGCTGTTCAGAGAAGGATCTGGACAGGAAACATAACTGGAGCTAGTACTAGAAATTTTTAACACCATTTTAATTAGCTTTGGAGATACAGGGTAGGAAGGAGATTACAATCAAGAGTGGCATAGATAGACGTAGATATAAATACACAGGGTACCATGGCCCTTCATTTATAATTTATAGGGAAAGTTGAGAGAGGAAATAGCAAGGAGATAGGTATACCTGTACTGGTTATCTTCTGATGAAAGAGGCTCTTTACATCAGAAAATATAAAATGGTATGGCTTTTTTTTAGCAAGTCCTATAGCAATCTATATCATGAGTTCTAAATTAATTAAGGGAAAGGGAAAGACCTGAAATGTTATTATAAGGAAATACAGTGTCCATAAAGTTTTCAAGGACATTGCTTGTAGTTACGTTTACAGTAGTAGGGAAAAAGGTAAGGTTGGAAAAAAGTGGGGTTGGGGAGAAGAGCAGACAACAAGACCTACCAGAAGCTGGAGATACAGCAGCAACAAAAACAAGTTTTTGCCTTCAGGAAGTCTTTATTTTGGTAGGATTGGGAAACTGTTCTATAGAAGATAAAGCAATTAAAAAATGTATCATAATATATGGAGATATAGGTGCTTTGAAGATAAATAAAATCAGCTGAAGGGGTGGCAAGTGGCAAAAATGCTGCTATTTTAGATAGAGTAATTCAGGAAAGGTAAGTTGATATTTAGATGGAAACATAATAAAGTAGGGGAGCAAATCACCCAAAATTCTGGCAGAAAAGCATAGCAGGCACAGGAAATAGTATAATAAATGACCTAAGGCCAGTGTTGGATATGTTCTTAGATCAGTAAGGGAGTTCATTTCTGAAGCAGGGTTAGCCAAGAGGAAAATAGAAGATGAGTTCATTAGGTAGAACCTTCTAAACCAGGAACTTAGAACTTGATTGTGCATCAAGGTAGAAGGCATGATAGAGACTTGATGTAGCTAAAGTTCGTAGCTTAAATTTTAAAAGGATCATGGCAGCCTGTGAATTGAGAATGGACCAGGGAGTCGAGACTGTGAAAGCGTGGATCATTTAGGAGGCTATTAATAATCCAGGCAAAAGATGATAGGGGAGGTAGGAAGTTGTGGTGTACTGTATTTTTAAATAAAACCTGTAGGAACTGCTGGTGGATAAGACATGTCAAGTGAACAAGAGTCAAGGGAGACCACAAAATTTTGGCACAGACAGCAGAAGTTGGCATTTATTGAGATTTGGAAGACTAAGGGAAGACAGTTTTGGGAGGAAGTTGAGTCAATTTTAGATATGTTAAGCTTGAATTGCTGTTTGATGTTGAGGTAGAGATAATGCAATTGGACATACAAATTTTTATAGTTTAGAATTTGGAGTTAAATTAGAAATGTGAAGCCATTTACACATATGAGAACTGGGAGAGTAGTGACTAGAAGCCAAGTGAGAGTCTTTCAAGAAGAGTCATCACTTGCGCCAGGCATCACTGACTAGTATTGACCATCGTATTTGACTTGACCAGTGTATTTGACCATGTGAAGATTATTGATTACCTTGCAAGCCTCGTTCAGTTGAGTGTTAGGGGTTGAAAGCAACTAATTAAAGGAGGTTCAGAGAATAGGTAGAGAGACAGCAAGTCTTTTGAAGAGCATTATTATAAGTGAAAACAGAAAAATTAGCTGAAGAATATATGGTCAAGCAAAGGTTTTTGTTTTAATCTTCAGGTAATTATGACATGGAGAAGTTGACTTAGAAGAGAGTAGAGACATTTTCAGGAGGGAAGACATTGAATAGATGAGAAGGAGATGAGAACCAGTGGTTTAATAAGAGCATAAACAATTCATTCATCAATTTGATTTTCCATTCTCAGTTTGGTGTAGACTCATATGAGCTACTTTAAAAAAGTACTGGTGCCTGGGTTCTACTCTAGAACATTGAAGTTAGTCTCCAAGCAGAGGACTGTGGTGTTTTCTAAAACCTCACCAAGTGCATTTCATGTGCTACCAGGAGTGGAGTGGGAGGATAGCAGTTTAAGAGTGATGGGACAGGTAGTTTGACATTTTTGCTGATAAGAACGTGGAGAAGCTCTCTGGATTCTTCTTTTTGAACAGCTCAAAGGAAGGAGGAATAAGGAACAGTGCTGGAGATTTTAGAAGAGGATATGACATTGTTTTAGTCATATTTTTCACTACTGCGACCAGAAGACCTGACAAGAACAATTAGATAAGGAAAAGTTTATTTGGGGACTCACAGTTTCAGAGATCTGAGTCCATAGATGGCTGACTACATTGCTCTGGGCCCAAAGTATGGCAGAACATCATGGAGAGTGGAGTGGAGGAAATCAGCTGGGGACATGACACCAGGAAGCAGAGATATCTCCTTATCAGGACAAAATATAAATCCCAAAGGCAAACCACCAATGACCCACCTCCTTTAGCCACCCCATACCTGCTTTCAGTTACCACTCAGTTAATACCTATCAGGATTAATTCATTGATCAGGATAAACCTTTTATAACACAATCATTTCATTTATAAACTTCTTGCATTGTCCCACAAGTAAGCTTTCGGGGAATACCACGTATCTAAATAACAACAGACATAAACACCTTAGAGTGTGTAAAAAAGATTTAACCAGGGAAATGTGTTTGGTCAGACCACATTTCAGACCTACTTTGAATTTCGTACCAAAACATTGAAATGTGACCTACCATGATTCCTTTCACTTGTTTCAGAACAGATGTAGAGTAGACAAATAGGGTTGGAATTCTTGATTCAGTTGCTAATCAGAATTCAGATATGAGCAGAGCTGAGATTATACATCTGTAATCTCAGATACTTAGAAGACTGAGGCAGGACAATCACATGTTCAAGGCCAGCCTGGGAAATTTTGCAAGACCTTGTCTTTAAAAAAATAAAATAAAATAATCAAATATGATCAGGGTACAACTGTTTCCTTTCCTACAGAACAAAATCTTTATAGTGTACTATTGTATTTTTAGTGTACTAGTTTTGAAACATACAGATGGTTGGATCCTAAGCAGTAAGGTTATTTGTTCATAGAAATATGATGAATTATAGATGTAAATCTCACTTTCCTTCAATGAAGGGAATTGGGTGCTCTTCATTCAGTGGAGAAATAGTGTGCTTTGATTTTTTTTTTTTTTTTGACTTGTTAGTAACCTGACTTGGATCTCTATGCATTCATCTCAACTTTTTTTCTTTTTAAGAAAGAGGGGACAGTGAGAAAGAGAGAAAAAGACAAAAGCAATTTTTATTTAGATTTTCATGTCTTTCATTACTCAGACACTTCATTGTGTATGTACATGGTGCTGGGGTTTGAACTCGCGTACTCACATGTGCCAGGCAAGAACCGTATCTCAACTTTTAACATTTAACATGCTACTAATATGCATTGGTTTTCCTCTAGAAATCTACAGCTGTATTGGAGTTTTACCGAGAACTTGGATTGCCACCAAAACAGTCAATGAAAATCTTTCATGTAACAGATAATGCTGTAATTAAACCAGGTAATCGGAGGTCGGGGAGAGGTGGGAGGTAAAAATACCCAATTATGTGACTTGTTTAATATCAGCTCTCTCAGTAAAGATGAATCTAAAATA
>PVKS010021534.1:0-35043 GCA_004027875.1 Aplodontia rufa | reverse complement strand
TTAGCCATTTTTAAGTGCAGAGATCAGTAGTGTTAAGTACCTTAGCATAGTTGTGCAACCCATCTCCAGAAGCCTTGTCTTCCAAAACTGAATCTCTCTACCCATTAAAGAAAAGCTCCTCCTTCTCCTTGTGCCCCCTGGCTACTATTTTCTGTCTCTGAATTTGGCTATTCTAGGTACCTAGTATAAGTGAAATCATACAGCATTTGTGTTTTTCTGCCTGGCTTATTAGTTTAAGCTCCTCAAGTGTCTTAGGATGTATCTGGATATTAGATGTTAGGTGTTAGGTCAGAATTTCTGAATTTCCTTTTTTTAGTACTAGGGAATAAACCCAGGACACTTGTGTATGCTAGGCAAAGTACTGTACTTCTGAGCTACATTCTGAGCCTTTTTTTATTTTTTTGTTTTGAGATGAAATAAGTTGCTCAGAATGCCTTGAACTTGAGATCCTCCTGCCTCTGGCACTCAAGTAGCTAGGATTATATATGTGTGCCACTACCCCTAGCTCAGAATGTTCTTCCTTCTAAAGGCTGAATGACACTGTGGAATGTACGTACATATCATATTTTGCTTCTCTATTCATCTATTGATGGACATGGGTTCTACCTACTGGTGACTGTGAATAGTGCTGCTATGAACATTGGCATAATTGTATCTAAGAGTTCCGGAGGGAGTTCTTTTAGGATGGCTCACATCAGGACTAATAGTTTTGAACCTAATTCTCTATATGGTAGGATCTGGGGATTATAGATAATTATGTGTTGAGTGTATATCCGTCATATGACACGAATGTTTTCATGGAAAGAACTGCACTGTGGGAAGGCGATCTTGCACTTTTTCTCTGCATGAGGCCTTTTTTGAAAATGTGTTTTGTTTTTCTCAGAAAATAAAATGGATATTTTGAGTGTAAAAGTGGACATAGAGTTGATGAAAGCTTTGGGAAATAGGTCTTTTGAAGACCACTTAAAGGAATTGAGTTTATTAAGCCTTTAGAAGATAAGGTGCAGGAAGGATTGGTGAATGACAGTCTTCAAATAATTCTAGTGTGTGAGTTAAGAGCAGGACAGAGGGTGAGTAAACTTCCCCAGAACAAATTTTTCCCCTAGGGAAAAATTATTTAATTGGAAGGGTAGGAATGACTCCATTGCTTTACTAGAGCTGGTTATAGGGTCTTCACTGGCAATACGAGGACAGCCAAATAGTTGTCATTTTGAAGTGAAGAACTCCTGCCCAACTCAGTTTGGGTTTAATGACCATTCAAAGACCTGTCGGAAATCCTTCTTAAATAATTTGAAATTGAGAACATAACCAGCTGTTTTTCTTTCCTCACTCCCTTGGCTGTGGGGTAGAAGGTTTCTCATAAATGCTAGGTTGACTCTCACAGTGTTTAGCTATATTGAAAACAGCCGATAAAGAACCCACAGCCTAAAAATAGGTTATTGATCTTTTGGGGTGGGGGATCTCATCACAGGACAAATTGAGCACTGTGATAGCTTAAAGTGAATGTCAAAGTAAGAGAAATGAAAGGAAGTTAGAGGTCTAGAAAAATCCATAGTTGATTGTTGAATGATAACTGGAGAATGGTTATGTATACTGTGTGTGATAACCCAAAGCCACATGCAGGGACAGTCCATGAGGATGAGGAGGATGAAGGAAGTGCCATTGCTGTCCTTCCCCTTGATTACTCAGGGTTGGGTCCTTTCCTCTGATTTACCCCCCACTCACACCTTCTTCCCATCTGCCTTTTCCCTTTGGTCACTTCATTGTCATGGTTCAATGGCACAATGGCACAAACCCAGAGGGGGAAGGCAGTAGAAATGAAACTGCAATTCAGCATCCTCTTGCTGATAGCATCATTTTACCTATGTCATCAAAACATATGGCAATGTGTAAGATAGGCTAGGATCTATAGGAAGATCAATGCTTGGTGGATACTAATGGAATGCCATCTGTAATAAGATTATCTTAAATAGCAGTCTAGTCCTACTCATTACCATTGTGTTGGAGGATGTGGTGGCATCACTCCTTGAATAGTATGGCTGATCAAATGAAGTAATGGAACCTGAAGTCATTCTTGAAGAGTGGGATGGGATTTGGTTCAAAGTGAGAGCAAAGGCAGAGACTGAGAGTTAGCAGAAAGGCTCCCTTAGAAAGAATTTCTGGAGAGAGTAGAACAAGGTGAGATGGGATAATTCTTGGAGCACCTGGATTTTTATTTTTCAGTAATTGAGGTATTTTCCACAGTGCCATATGTGATGAGATCTTTGTAAATGTAACTGTGTCAAGTCATTGCTTATTCGGAGAAATAACTTTGAAAAATGGAAAAGGATTCTTCTCACTTTGGCATGTAATTTCATGTTGTATGTACAATGCAAATTCTATATGTATATGTTCTGAGTTGTTTTTAAGACCCAGGCTAATTACCTTCTTCTTTCATACCTTCTATGTCCAGTCCCAGCCAAGATTAGAAATTTTCTTGATACCTGATAGTGGTAAATAAATAACCTCTGATTCCTTGTTTTATTAATATATTTTAAATTTTTCATGAAATGATAGCAGTACTACACAGCAGGCTTTACAAGGCTTATCTATGTGAAGTCATTTATTCAAGCAAAAACAATGACAAGCAAGCCCCGAAGTCTTGATAAAGGACCTAAAGTTTCTGTGCGGGCTGGGACACTTTGTTTTTCATCCCTGATTCCTCCAGTCTGTCCTGCATTTGGAGTTGATTATGGAGTACTAATGTTTCCCTCCCCAAAACAATGTTGGGAGGAGGAGGGGGCTATTTCTGGTGGGCAGAGTTCTGTCACCTAAGGAAGGGTGTGATCAATGCCAATTGTCTAGGAATGCCTTGTTCTTGACCAACTAGAAAAAAGAAGGAAATAAAAAAGAAGAGAAACTGATTCCTATACTTTTGTCTTTAAGTTGCTTAGTGAGACTAAAGATCCAGCTTCATTTGGGGTTGTCCCAGGTGACTCAGGTTATTTCAAAGGATGTTAAAAAATTTCTAAACAATCTGGAACTTCCAGTAATTTTCATGTAATAGCCTACAGATACTCTTAAGCAGAAGAATTGCTGGATAGAATAGAGAACAAAGGGTATCATCACAAAGAACTTCCAAAGTGAATGTGTCTCTTTATTGGAAGGAAGTATATATAGAAATGAATCCATTGCAGATAATGGCTTCTGAAAAAAGCATTTACTGGAGGTTTTAGAGGTGTGAAGGTAGCTGGTGGCATTGGCTATTGTTCTGGTTGGCCAGTGCATGTTTAAAAAGAAAATGAGACTGTTAAAGAATTTTGAGAATTTTAGTTGGAATAAAGGCAATATGGGGACTTTAAATGTAATACCATTTTTAGTGTGTCAATATTTTAAATGCATTTCCACCCTAATTTTCACAATGTAAATTTCCTCTTTAATGGCAGGTGTACCTTGGAAAGATTTTCAATTTACGAAATAGGTGATATTTAGTTGGCTGGCAAAATACTACATGTGCTGGGTTTTCAGAATTTTTTTGGTCATTTGTTTAATCAGGATTCTTTTTTTAAATTTTTTTTTTATTTTTGAACAACCATACAAGTTTTTAACAAAATAATATAAAATGTGTATAGATTCTGGATATTACAATTACCCCCAGGAGTGCCCCCCCAATTACCCACCCTTATCCCTCCCTTCCCCTTCCCCCATATCTCTAAAAAAGGATTATGTTGTATAGCATTATATCTTATCTGGATTTAACACATGATAATAGACCAACTTTCTCACTGGCCAGGGTCTAGTCCCAACCTCCACAGATGAGTAGAGACAATCGACCATTAGTTCTCTGGGTTAAGCTGATTTTACTCAGCATGATTTCTTCCATAGCCATCCATTTACCTTCAAAGGCTGCAATATCATTGTTTCTAATTGCTGTGTAAAATTCCATGGTATAAATGTACCACAGATTTTGGATCCATTCATCCAGTGAGGGACATCTGGGTTGTTTCCATAGCCTAGCAATAGTAAATTGTGCTGCTATGAACATAGATAGTGCTGTGTCAGGATTCTTAATCTAAAAAATGTCATTAGGATAGCCAATGAGAATGCCTAATTGAGATATTTCAAATGTTTTTCTGTTTATTTTAGTAAAGTCTATATTTATCACAGGGAAATAGTAGATGAGTTTTTACCTGAATCAAAAACTTTACTTTGGTAAAAGAGAATTCCTCCACCCCTGATTTTTTTTTAAATAAACTAGCATATATGGAAGGATTTGTGTGTATTTATTTTTGGTAGATCTGCATGTATTGCCTAATTTACAGTCCAGCACATTCAGAGAATATTATTTAAAATGATCATCATGCTTTCAGAGCCACTGCCTTTCAAAAGAGAGGTTGACCGTGGAGTAGATGCCTGTAGGAAACAGCATGTAGAAACAGTGGGAAAGTCCATTCAGGATTCTGAGAAGCCGTAATGGGCCAAGTTGTCTTGTCAGTCAGGTCTAGAAACTTTTTCTAGAAGGTACCTGAATGCTCTTTCACAGCTTAGGGATGTTTCAGGGGATCTGAGCTGGGTGCTCTCTGTAATCTCTTGAAGTACAGGATGTTCTGCACCTGCTTTTAAAGTTATTTTTATCTTCTCTTGTTAAAAGCTAAAGAACTGGTTTTAATAGTGACTGTAGTAGACTGAGGATCCTTTGCTTTTGACAGAGTACCATTTAACCACCAGCAGTCCCACTGTGCACCATTTCAGCTCTCCAGTTACTGTCACTAGTCTGGGTGTCTGCTGAGAAAGAACATTAGAGGGAACAACATCTGAGCTTTGCATTTTAGCCTTAGGATGGCCTGAGCCCAGACAGTGGTAAGCACTCCAGTTTCAAAAGATGGATGCCCAGGATGAGAGCCAACACTGTGGAGTTACTCAGGAATGGAAGTTCTTCCATGTCCATTCTTGGGCACTGGAGTGGGGTACTTGGTGTGTTAGATCTGGTCCTTAAGAAGGAATCCAAGGTAGAGGCTTTACAGGGACCGAAAATGTTACCATCTTGATAAGGACCAGACAGTATCCTCAGTGACCACAAACTTGGTTGATGGTATTGAGGAGGAGTCCTGAAGGGATTGGTAGGTGTCACTTAAAAATATTTAGGAATCTCCCTAGGATACCTGGAGACGTATGGAGTGGGGCAGGGAGAAGGGGAGGGATTAGAAGGACATCTAGGAGACTGGAGGGAGGGAGTATGGGGGAATCAACTCAGAAGGAGATCTCTGAACTCCATGAGAAGTCCATTTAACACAGGTGTTCTTTTGGGGAAACATAGAACCATGGGGGATCCACAGAAACCATGGCATGGCATCAGCCTTGGCCAACTATGTGAATATACATTTGTTCTTGATTGTTTGGTAATGATTCCCCCTCAATTGTAAGTTCATATTCAACTAATAAAAAATTTTTGAGGAAGCTCCTAGCTTCAGAGGTGTATAGATGGGTACTTAAGTAATTAATGAATTCAGGTACTTGCTCCAGGCTTGACAAATCTATTTTATCTATTGTATTCTTCACTAGTTAGTGCCTGTTGTTTTGGGTGAAGATTTCAGGGCCTATATTTAAATAGATGATGTTTAAATTTGCTATCAATTGAATAGGGGAGGGTAAACAAAATTTAAGAAGCCATAGGATGTCTTTGATTTCTAAGCAACTCTCTGGCTTGTTTGAAAACCTTTTACTGGCCATTGTGTTTCAGCATGGAGGAGCTGAACCTTATTAACTTCAAAATTTATTTATTTATTTTTAAGAGAGAGGGACAGTGGGAGAGCGAGAAAGAGAGAATCAATTTTATTTGGTTTTTCATGTGTCTTTTGTTGCCCCAACACTTTGTTGTATATGTGATGCTGAGGTTCAAACTCCTTTCCTTGTCCCTGCCAGGCAAGTGCCTTAACTACTGAGCTACCACTTCAGCCCTGCTCATTAACTTTTAAAAAAAATGAGTATTTTTATTATGGGAGCATTTTGAGCAGAATAATACCATGAACCCTCATGTCCATGACTCCAGCTTCAACACCTATCAATGTGGCAGTCTTTCTGCCTTGCCTCCAACTGGTCACCCTCCCATGACTGTCCCACAGGTCATTTGTAAATGTTCTCAGCATGTGGTGCTAAAATAGAGACTTCCTTTCCTGAACATAATGATGTTGTCAGTATAACATTCTTCCAAATCAGTGTAATTCTATTCATGTCATGCAGGATCAAGTATCACATTTCCGCCACTGAAAATACAAAAGTGAAAACAAAAATATAAATACTTAAAAAAAAAACAGAAAAACTAAAACCAAGCAAGACCCATACATTGCAATTGGTGGGTATGTTCTTTATGCAATTGCTTATATCTATAGGCTTTAGATAAGCCTATAGAAACTGTGGGTGTGTCCTCTGTGTGTTTTCAGTCTGAATTATGCTGACTGTATTCCTGTGGTAATTAGCATGTTATATTCCTTGCATTTACTGTAAATTGTTGATTTAGAGGTTTGATCATGTTCTGTTTTTTAAACAGCAGTCTTGGATAGGTGGCATGTTCTATTATCTACCCCCCTTTTATTTTGTTGCAAAATGTGTGTTTTTTCTTTATACTGATACCTTTATACATTACTCTTGTCTACTCCATTTTGGGGGCTATTTTCTGTTTTCTTTCTATTGAACACTTAAATTAATCTGATCTTTTTTCTCCCTTTTCTCTGAGCTAGGGATTTCAAGGAACCTCTTTTTGATCCCAGCTTAAATCTGTGAATCAGTGAACATAGCTGTTTCCAGAACTTCACTGCTTTCCCACTTCTCCTGACATCTATACCAAAACTGCTCTGTTGATGCTATGTCATTTTTTCTTAGTTCTCAGGTAAGTATGTACTTAATGCTGGCTGCCACTGCTGTCTGCCTATCAGTTCTGAAGTTCTCCTAAAACAGATGTCCCAGGAGGCTGTGGGAGGTATTTGCTAAGTGGCATGTTCAAGGCTGCTTGCCCTTAATCTTATACTTCAAGTTCAGGGTGGCTGATAAAAACAATCCTTGGCCTATCTTATCTTTGCTCCGGTATCTTTAATATTTTACTCTAATGTCTTCTGTCATAAAGTGCCATCAAAGTCTCCTGCTGATCTGATATTCTTGCACATTTGACTTGGTAATCTGTGCCTGGATACTCAAAGGCATGCCTTTTATGTTTACTCTTTGAAACCCATAGTTTCATGGCTTTGGCTGCTTGCAGTTAATTTTTCCAGGGACATGATGTGTTGCTTTAACATGGGATTATGAGTGTTCTTTTTATTCTCCCTGTTGAGCAGAAATCTTTCTTTTTCTTTTTTTTTTAAAGAGAGAGAGAGTGAGGTGGGAGTGGATCAATTTTATTAATTTTTTCATCTGGCCTCTGTTTTTCTGACACTTAGTTGTGTGTGTGGTGCTGGGTTTTGAACCTGGATCCTCACACATGCCAGGCAAGCACGCCAAGAGCTGAGCCACCGCTCCAGACCTGTAAAGAGGTTTCTTAAACAGGATTTACAGTTCACTTGATTCTTTATTGACTTAGGACCTCCCATCACATGTATGTTAGATCTTGTTGCCCATCTTCTATATCTGTCATTTTCTCTTAAATCCTTTTAGGCCCTTTACAATTTGTTTCAATTTAACAACATATTTCCCATCTTCTAGTTCATTTAAGTACTATTTATTTTTATTTGATTTTATCCTTTATTTCTGAAGTGATTATTTTCTTTTACTTCTAATTCTTACTTCTTTTGTCTCCATTAAATCTTCACTTTTCTCCAGTCAACTCGTTTGAGTTTTAAGAATTCTGATATATGCTTTTTTATATATATATAACAGGGATTGAACCCAAGGACACTCACCTGCTGAGCCACATCCATAGCCACTTATATTTTTTATTTTGAGACAGTCTTGCGAATTTGCTTAGAGTTTTGCTAAGATGCAGAGGTTGTTTTTTTAAACTTGTGATCTTCCTGCCTCAGCCTTCTTAGCCGCTGGGATTACAGGCTTGCACCACCATGCCTGGCTTGATATGTACTATTTTTTGATAGTCTCCATCAAATGCTGAATTTCTTTTTGCCCATATTAAACTATTAAGTTGTTTTATTTTACATCTTCCTGACCTGATTCTATTGTCTATTTTAGGGATATCACTTTGCTCATTAGTTTTCTTAAAAAAATAGGTATTTAGAATTCATCTGTCACTCTTTTCTGTTATACTTTTAGGAGGTTGGGGTCAGTGTAGCTTTTCTAGCATCGTAGATCTGGGCAGCCCTCTTTTATTGTTGCCATGAAATTGTGAAATATGGACTCCACTTCCTTAACCCTAAGATCTTTCTTTCTTTTGTCCCTACTCTCTCTTCCCACCCCTCCACCCCTTTCTACCCATCCATGATGTTGTACTTTTACAGTCTAATATTTTCTTACAGTCTAATTACAGTTTTTTCTTGGGGTGGGACTTTGTCCTAAGTCATTAGTTCTAGAACATTCTAGCATGTTAGACATAAATGCATCCTTGCAGTGCCCTCGGTGCCCACTAGTAAAATTAGATCCTACAAAGTCCTCTCCCAATTTCTGTGGGCATTCTCAGAAAGATCTCTGAACTTTCCACAGAGTAGCTGATGATAATCCTTGTAGCTGTTGATGGGTTTTCCCCACCTTCACACATGGGGTTCCTAGGACACCTTATCACTTCCTGCTGTTAAAAGATGTTTTCTGTTGTTTTTGATTCTGCTCTATTTGCCCATTTTTATGGTTGAGGAGATTCAACAACTGTGCTCCCACTCCTGCAGTCACTGCCTCCTTCCCAGAGTCTGTATTGACTTTTTAGCTATAATCATTTAACCTTTGTTGTCTACCAAAACGGGACCAAAATGAAGTAAGTCATTGTAGCTGTTTTAAAAAATGTTTCTCTTTCAAAGTTGTTATTAAAAATTCGTTGCAAATAAAAGTTAGTGGTTGTAAATGATCTGAAAACTGATTAGTATGGAAAGAACACTTCATGCTGTCCTGATGTTGGCTTTCTTAGCTTATTGTTTATGACAAACATGAGGTTGAAATCATCCGTGTACTAGGAAGCTCATTGCTAAGCTGTTGTTTCTGAGCAGAATTTATAAGAAGTGACACCCTTTTACCATTATTTGTTTGATATAAGATTCCTTGAGTTCTGAAGAAAGTAGAGCTGTTTTTTTTGTTTGTTTTGTTTTGTTTTGTTTTGAAAGAATTAAACCACATATGTACTTTTAATACCATCTAATAAAGATAACGTCATTACTTAATTAAGTGCATTTTCTCTCATCTTTTTTTCTCCAGGGAAAGTTTTGCATATCTCTAGCTATAGTAATTGGGGAAAAAAGTAGTGCAAAGGCTTGACATAATATTAATTTAGATTTCCAAAAATATTAAATTCCCTTCCTCCAACTTGAGTTTATTCCAGATTTTAATTACCATACTGAAAGTTTGCAATTTTAGTATTGCTCCCCCCTTGCTTTTAGGAATGGCCATTATTCCAAAACCATATAAGAAAAAGTAAAACTTTTGCAATGGACATATCAGAAACGTCTTTTTTTAATTCTGGAAAACACAAAAAGACATTTTCAAATGTTTCCTCTTGTTTTCTATGAAGAGGAGAGATCATTTTGCACACAAGGATGCTCATTAAGAATACTTTGCAAAAGGGAAGTACACTTAATGTATTGTTGTAAGTGAATGTCACCCCAGAAAAACTAAGAGAAAAGTGAGCAGTCATTAAGCAAATTGACCAGCAATCGTTCTGATGAATGTTGAAACAAATTTGAATAAACCAATTTTGTCCATTAGTGTGCTTTTAAACCAGTGCAATTGTTTTGGTCTAATTATTTTCTATTTTGTTTATTCAAATGTAGAATGGCTGCAGAATTAACTGTTGTAACAATTATCTGATTAGCGATTTGAGGAAATTAGTGAAATGCCTGGTATTTAAGAGGGCACTGTGCAAGAACATGGCCTGTGTAAGGATGAGCCTGTGCTCTGAGCTGTTTTCACCCACTGAGAGGGGCTCAGATGCCCCTGTGGATGAACATGGGCTGTGGATGTGGGAGCGGAGTCCTCAGACTTGGTCCAGCAGATTGCAGTCTGATGTGCTGCAGAGGTTGTCTTTGCCACCTGTGTCACTCTTCTGGAGTCCTGCAGCTGTGACTGGTACATTCTGCAACATTTCCGACCTCAAAAGCTTGGGGATTCAAGAAATCTGTGCCTGACTGGCTGCCAAGTCCCATCAAGGGGACCCAGCACGAGGCTGATTTGTAGGTGTAAAAGCCAGGCAGATTCTCTCACTCAAGAAAATATGTATTTGCAGGTTTGCTTTGAGTTCCAAGATACAGATCCTGGTACAGTTATGGCTGAAGTTTGAGAATCACTGGTCTAGGGTGTCTCAATTACTGGACTTTGTCAAAGTGCCAGGCTCATGTCCTCTTGAATTCCTTTAAGGTCAGATGGCAGTGCAATTCTCAGTTCTCCTTCTGTTGAACTAAGAAAGATAGATTGGAGTTTCTGTTAGTTCAGACAGGAAAACAGACAATTGCAGTACTGTGGATCAGCGCTAAGGCTTCCAGAAATGTGCATGTGTGAAGTGGGGAAGGGGAAGGGTAGGCCCCTCTAGAAGTGATATTTTATAAGGACATATTTATGTGATTGTCACTCACCCTGGCTATAACCTTGCAGTCTGCCCAGGACTCTTAGAATAAGTTGTGTCCTTTCAAGTCTGCCATTTTCCATTTTGCACAAAACACTGCCTCATCCTTTGCTCTCCTTTGGCTCTTTAAAGATATTAGGCTTCTGCTCTGGGTCCACCATGGCCTTTTTCCCTGGCCTCCTGGTGTACCTCAGATTCTAGCTCCTGGGTGGCCCTTGCAGTCCTCTTGGACTCCCAGTGTAGGTAGGGCAGGTCGGCTCTGATTACAGCATATTTTTTCACACTCACAACATTGTAATTATAGAATTGTATAATTATTAGTTTGTGGCTCACCCTGGAGCTAAATATAAACTATGGTGGTGGGGGGTCTTCACTGCTGTAAATGGCCCAGAACAGAGTAGGCCTTCAGGGTGTGTTTTTGGAACAATAAATGCTAGGGACATCTTCACCTTTATTTCAAGAACATGGGGGCAGGTTAATATATCTATCCACTTTTGATAGAGGGGTCACCTAATGAGTTTTAGAAAGGCTCATCTATTGCTGCCACTGGATAGCTGGGTCCCTGGAAAGGGAACAGTGGCATCTCATAGATTGGTTCTAATCCTGGTTGTGAATGTGGATCACCTGAGAGAGAAAGTGGCTGAGTATTAGTATTCCAGAGGCATGGCAGTGGGACAGGTCCTTCACTCTTGGAGATGGTCATGATAAAGTCATAATACCTGGGTGAGAAGCCAGCAAGCAGCCTAACTATTAAGGTGACAATGGGAAGTTTTCAGGGAAGTGACCGCTGTCCCATCTCTCCTGGGACTTCCAAGAATCACTGCCTCCTTTACTCAAAGAAATGGATGTTGGGATGCAGAGTGTCCTCCCACACACTTCCAATTCCAGCTAAAAGAAGAATAGAGATACACTCTTTTGCTTATTTTAGCCAGTTTGCCTTGTCCTGGCTAAAGCTAGGCTTGACATTCCTGTCTAGAATGTTAGAGCTTGAGAATTGCTCACCCAAGCTCAGAGAAGCAGCAACATTTCCAGCCTCTGATCCCACCTCTAGACTTAGCTGACTGTTACAAAGCAGAATCTGCTACTTTTTTCCCCCTACTGATTCAAGTTGACCTGCAGGACAGTTATCAATGCCAGTCCCCATTTCTCTAGCTACTGCCTCACATAAAAATTGCTTTCTGAAAAACTTATTGGCACTTTTCACTTTTACTTCCTTTGGTGTAAGGCAGCCCCGTGACTGTGAGATGATAATTTTGAAAACTGAAATAGAAGGAAAAATGTTTGCTCAATGTGTGGGATAGAGGAAAGGTGTAACAGGCTCATTAAAAGTGAAAGTTTAGAAGATATTCATGAGCAAAATGTATCGATTTACCTGCAATGTTGAAAATTAGCATAATTATTAATTTAAGTCAAGTGAAATTCCTAGCATTTTTCAGAGATAGAAAATTCGAGAGGATGTTCTAAAGAGTAGATTATAGTTGAAGATGAGGTTTGAAAAATGTGTCAGGGAAATGATCTAGCTGTCAGGATGAATAAAAACACAATGTGGCAGAAATGTCTAACGGGATATTATTCAGCCTTCAACAGGAAGTTCTGACACATGATACAACATGGATGAACCTAGAAGACATACTGAATTAAATAAGTGAGGCACAAGGACAAACTATGAACTGATTCCATTTATACGAGGTACCAAGAGAAACTGAATTCGTGGAGACAAATGATAACCAGGGGTAGGAGGGAGGAATTATGCAAATTATGCAGTGGGCATAGTGTTTGTTTGGAATGATAAAAAATTGTAGAAATGGTTGGTAATGGTAGTTATACAACAGTGTGACTTAATTCCCCTTGACCACACACTTGATGAATGGTTAAAATAGTTATGCATATTTTGCCACAATAAATTTCTTAAATGCACCCTTGCCATATGTATGCATGTATATATGTATACACACACACACATATGCATATATGCATGTATGTAAATGTAATCCAGTTCCTAATTTAGTAATACTTCATTTGATATCATTAGAATTAGATGCCATAGAATTAGAACAAAAATGTAAGGTGTCCATTTTTTTATATCCTAAAGTTTTTCCCTGCCAAGCTTGCAGCAATTGGCACTTTGCAAAATTCTGAATTTCCTGACAGGAGGGAATGGTTTGTGGAGCAGTCCTTTGGCTTTGGAGAGCAATGCTAATGTGCAGTGCAGACATGGAAGCCACAGATTCTTGCGAGAGTTGGCTGCACCTATCTGTGGAGCTTTCAGCCCTGAGGATGTACTTGGGACTGGGCACCTCCTTTGTACCTGCTGTAGCTCAAGACTTAAGCTGGCCTGTGACTGGTGTGGCTAACCTTTGCCATGTTCCTTGTGAACTGTTCCATTTGCTTTGTTCTTAGCTGTTCTTTAAGTCAAGGAAGTTAATGTTGAAAGAAGTGAACACCCCACACACACCCCAAACTTAAAAGATGGTAAAGACCTTGTTTATTGGATTGTAGTCCACAGTACATCTTCTCTGGTCATATATCAATATGTGCCTTCCAGAAATCAAAACAAGAAAATCTAGGTATTTACAACAGGAGCTGTACTGGACTTTCAGAAAAAAACCCCTGGAAATGAGAAAGTTCCTCTTTTCTGCTCAAGGATGTATCCTCACACGTTGTGCTTGTCAAATCCAGACCTTATCTAATTCCCCAAAGACCGACTTGGTAATGACCTAGGAAGGCTTCCTCTCTTGAGGTATTTTTATCTATGACCAGAAAAGGAAGTCTGCTTCCTCAAACCCTGAGCAGGGAATATATTGAGTATTCCCATGAAAGTCTTCACTGCTGGTAACATACCATATAATGGCTGATCATTTTACAAGGCTGTCTCATCATTATATGAAGGCTTAAACTGCATCAAATATGGAAACCAATTTTGTACAATCACTGAGTATCCTGTACCTGATAGCGTACCGAGACCTGGCATAAAAATAGAATTTTTTTTTTACTTTTTAAAAGCTAAACAGAAATCTACATTATTCAAATAAATTGTTTTCAGGTTCCAGACAATGGAGTTATTTATCTCATGTCTAAAACTATATAAATTCCAATGGTGAGTTCTACCAAGATAAGTACACTAATCTCTGTATTACTAGATTAAAGGTATATTTGAAATTTCTCTTACCTAGAAAGTCCTTTGGATATGGCAGAATGGCGAATCCTGTGTGATGCATTTGGGGTAATCTCAAGCTCATGGGGAGTTTAGGAGTTTATAGTTGTTAGCTCATTTGATTTCTTTTTAATGTACGCAGTTCTCCCCTGAAAACTGCATTTGATTTTTATGATATGTAAAACAATATTAGAGCCAGGTGCAGTGGTGCATGCCTGTAACACCAGTGGGTTGAGAGGTTGGGACAGGAGGATTGCAAGCTCAAAGCAAAAGAAAAAAGGACTGGGGATGTGTTGCTCAGTGCTTACGCATCCTAGGGTTCAATCCCTGGTACCAAACAACAACCATATAGGAGGTTACTTAAAATGATTTGCCACCAAGTGAAACTGACCTTCAAGAGAACTCATAAGCTAACAGCCTAGATTGGAGTAATGCTGAGCAGGATGATGCCCTGTGAGTCAGCCCTCCTTCCCATCTGCACCTTCACATTCCCTGTCCTGCGGTATTTCCTCCACTTCGTGCTTACTAAGCACTTGCTGTATTCCTGGCACCCTGTGAGGCATCATGCTGCAGAGAAGGACTTGACTTTGGATTCTGGGAGTTCACCATTTGGGAGTTGAGGGCCTCTTTTTCCTGAATTACTGCACACCTTCATACTTGGAGAATTCTGCTTTTGCCTCTCCTCTTCTTGTATATGCAAACATATACATGCACCTGCACGTACAAAGTCTACCTGTCTCTACTCTCCCAGCCTCACCCCTCCTGGCCTTGTCCCCTGGAGCCTTTCAGGGTCCTTCTGGCAGCACCATGGCTGCTTCCCTTGATGGCTGTGATGGGTTTGTCACTACTTAAAAAAAAAAGGTAGGGGGACAGTGAGAGAGAGAAAGACAGGAACAACTTTATTTAGTTTCTCATCTGGTCTTTTCATTATTCCAATACTTAGTTGTGTACGTGGTTTGAACCTGAGTCCTCACACATGCCAGGCAAGTGCCGTCATAAGTGAGTCACCACTCCAGCCCTGTTTGTCACCTCTTAATAATTATATTTCTTTGCATTGCCTGTCTGTTACACAGGGTTGTGGGTTCCACATCAGCTTCTACGTCTAGTTGTGCGATTATTAGGTATGTGTTGCAGAAAGAGCTTGAATGATTCAGGTGGCAGCCTGCTCTAGTAGAATGGGACAGTTCAGGGTTCTCCGCTCTCTATTGTGTGGCTTCCTGCAGTTCATGTGGATGATCCAGAGCAAGAGCATTTTTTGTGGACTTGGATGTCACTGAATCCTACTCTCCCTTCCTCACCTTAATTCTACTTCTGGTATCATCTATTTGTTTTCAAAGCCACCAGGGTGTTGTGGGCAATGACCAGGATCCTTCCACCTTGGTTTTCATGCACTGCATTCCTGTGGGGATATAAAAGTATGTCAGAAGCAATATGGCAAACAAATCATTATCTTTTTTATGACGAATTGTGGTTAAACAGTACGCGAACCAAAGAGTAGATGGAGTACAGTCTGGACTCTCAATTAGTCTGTTATTTGACACATTGTAAAAAATGTAAGTGTCTTGAATATTTTATTTTGGCTTAAAAATGAAAGATGGATGACCCTTTAGATAGAGGGTCAGCTTTTTCTTTGCATTTTGATTGATTGGTTGGGCTCAGGAGAATTCTGACTTCTATTTGCCATACACTGCACCCAGTTTGCAAGATCTTCAAGTTCTAATTCCAGTTTCTTTGAATGTTGTCCTTTTGAAACACTCTGAGTGCAGAGTCTCCTTAGCTTTTTGTGAATTGGAAGCCCTCCCCAATCTTCTACTTATGTTTCACCCACGTTGGATTCAACAGTAGATCTTTTGTAATTGAGCCACTATTCTAGTCATTCTTATCAAAGGATTGTCAGCTCTCCCCCATAACATGCACACATCCACCTTTCATCAGTTTTCATAACATGGACTTTACACATGTAATTTCTCTCTAAGACCATATCTAGCACTACTTCTATAAACAGAGTCTGCAATAAAATCAGGTGACTCAGATCTCATGAGTAGAGATAAAGCTAATTGGCTTGGGAGTTAATCACCTTGGGCTCTGATCAGTCTGCCTTAAAAACGAGAGCCACTAGGTCATTTAACTCAGAGTAAAAAGAGCTTCTACTTTTGATGTCTGCTCAGTGTTTGATGGCATGATGTTGGAAAGATGTGGTTAAGCACAACTGTGTAGAACAACTTAAAGTAATGACTACTTAATTTTTTAATGATTTTTTGAAAACACTACTAGAGGGGCTCACAGACTCAACTAGAGTTCAGAGTGTGCAGGTAAGAAATAGCCAGAGCAGCTGATGAAGGTTTTAGGCCATAGCTGGGCCTTGAATTGTTGAATTTTTTAAAAATACCTTCTTTAATAAATTGCAATAAAATAAACATAATATAAAATATGCCTTACATAAATTATATTCACAGTGTTGTGCAGCCATCACCAATAGCTATTTCTGGAA
Source organism: Aplodontia rufa (assembly GCA_004027875.1). NCBI lineage: Eukaryota > Metazoa > Chordata > Mammalia > Rodentia > Aplodontiidae > Aplodontia > Aplodontia rufa. Next base: position 18,720 of record PVKS010021534.1, on the reverse strand, counting down.
CTTTTTCATCATCCCGGACAGAAATGCCACTCATTAAACTAATCCATCCCCTGGTAGCCTCAATTCTACTTTCTGTGTCTGGGTTATCCTATTCTAGGTACCTCATGTATGTGGAATCATGGTCTTTGGGGCCTGGCTTCTTTAACTTGCCATAATGGTTTCAGTGTTCCTTTGTTGTAATGTGTATCACATTTCATTCCTTTTCATGGCTCAGTAGTATTCGATTGCAAGGATATACCACATTGTCTTCAGTCATCTATTAATGGACATTTGGGTTGTTTCACTGACTATTGTGAATAGTACTGCTAAGAACATTGGTTTATAAGTATCTAAGTCCCTGCTTTCAATACTTTTGGATGTGGTTAAATTTTATACCAGTAGTGGGATAGACATCCAAAGTACCTTATAAAGCTTTGAGAAACAGCATGGTGTTTCTTCTACTTTATACTGTTGTTAAAATCTGACCTGGTTGACTGTTAATAAGTGCCCCCATTGTTAAGAGGCTGTATTTATGCTTTTACAAGGAAGTACTTTTTTGGCTCAGCACTTAGCAAGTTATCCAAGGTAAGTTCTTATCGGTTGCACCTGGATTCCTAGCCTTGTGTTCATTAGAAGAGTTGGACCCCAGAGTGCTGAGTTTTGCCATCTATCATTTTCTTATTGATTTGTTAATTAACATATGTTCAGGGGACAGAAAACAGGTCTTATTATTAGCTTTAGACAAACATAATTAAGGAAGTACATTTATTACTGCAAAAAGTCCCAATATAGATAAAACACAATTCAAAAAATATTTGTTAAGAACTTGCTGTGTTCCAGACTCACTTCAAAATGTAGAATTTCAGAGCAGTTTGCAGCTCAGTTGTAATGCCTTTTTGAAAGATGTTCCTTTAATATGAATTTCAACTTTTTTCATGAATCCATATTTATTTAATTGTAAGTCTATTATAACAATATTCAAGATAGTTTGGAAGCAGGAGAATAAACATTACTCACACTCCCACCACAGTAAAACTCTATTTTTGTTTTAAAGAGTGAGTCTGAGGGTTGAACTTAAGAATCATTTATTTAAAAAATGAAACCCTGAATGTGTGTGTTGCTAAATACTATTTTGTAAAACTAAGTACTGATCTCATTTGCAGGCACCCAGTTTGCAGTTTTGTGTAGCCATTTTTTTTCTCAAGAAAGAGGGACAGTGAGACAACGAGAGTGGGTGGGGAGAGAGAGAATCAATTTTATTTATTTTTCATGTGACTTTCATTGCTTCAAGACTTCGTTGTGTATGTGGTACTGGGGTTTGAAATTGCATACTAGTGCATGCCAGGCAAGCACTGTAACCACTGAGCCACCATTCCAGCCCTCTCTACAGTTGCTTTAATCAATGAAATAAGCCACTCATTTCTCGGAGGAGCACAGAATTGGCATATGATGTCTTTTGGGGGCAGGCAGTGGACTGCTGCCTTCCATGAAAGGGGCTAGGTTGTTGAGGAGCCTGTCCTCCCTTCACTCTTTTATATGCTCAGGGATTGAAGGGGATGCTTTTGTGACTGAGCTAGAGAACATAATGCAATTTGGATGCTTGTTTAGGGGCTCTATGACCATGCATTGGGTGTAGGAGGTAAGATGTGAATGAGGCCCACTCGTGAGCATCAGATCAAGCCCAGTAGGTGGTGGTTTCAACATGTTGGTGGGATTTAGTGATGGCCGTTCATAACCAGGAGGGATTGGGGAAGGATTTCAGCTGGACTTCCCACATGGCAGGGAGCTGGCTGGTAAAGAAGATGTGTCTAGGGAGAGAGATGGTCAGACAGATGGGTATGGCAAGGGATGGAGAATGTTGTCAGGGTCCTTAGCCAGTGAGCCTGAGGACAGGCAGGCTAGGACTGAGGAAAACAGATGGAAAGGAATCCCAGGAAAATGCTCCAAGTTTCCAGGAGATCAGAGTTCCCCCTATTACAGCTTTGAGGCTGGGCACCTTGGTTAAGAAGTCTATATTTGGTCTCTAGGTTATGAGGTATGTCAAAGTAGAGATGGGGGTTGGCAGAGAAGAATTTGAGGATGGGGTGTTCTTGCTGTGAGGTCCCAAATGGCTTGTCTAGGCTAGGTTAGCCAGTATAGAAAGGGTTCCAGGATGTGTGATAGAGGTTCCAAAGGCAAGATGGCTAGGATGTGCTGCTACAGAGAAGTCAGGCAGGGAGGGCTCTAGGGGCCACCAGGGGAGCCAGTCACGTAAAGGAAGTGGGTAAGATCGGACTGATGTTGGGGGCGATAAGGAGTTCTGGTTCTAGAATAAGTGTGCCTGATGTTTGTTGTGTGTTTTCTGAGTGCCCAAGACAGATCCAAGAGCTTCGCACTATAACCTTATGATTGCTGTTCCCACTTTGTAGATGAGGAACCTAAGGCAGAATGAGTGACTTGTCCTAGGATCACACATTTAGTAGGTGACACCTACAGGGCATGCATCTAAAAAGTCACCACTTAAAAGCTGTGCTTCTGTTTAGTCTGTTAAAATGCTCACTCACTGGGGCTGGAGCAGTGGCTCAGTGGTTATGGTGTCTACCTGGCATGAGTATATAGCACCACATACACAACAATGTGTTTGAGCAATGAAAGTCATGTGAAAAACTAATTAAAATTGATTATGTCTTTCTCTCTCGCTCACTGTCCCTCTCTTTAAAAAAGAAAAGAAAATCATTCACTCACTGTGGTTGCTGGTACTTTAATAAGTACCAGATTTTAATAAATCTTCCCAGTCCTATTTTAATCTCCTTGCACACCTCATTGATTCTCATAAGAACTCTATGAATGAGAGTGTTTTTTATTCTCATTCTTCATGCATGCCAAGTATATAATGTTGGACAGACTTCAAATGACCTGCCTTAGGTCACATAGCTAGAACTTGTCTATATCACCATCCAATATTTATTTGATTAAACTGTTGTATTCCTATAAGCCTTTAACAAGGTACTTGTGAAAAGGTTGAACTGATTGTATTATATAGCAGTGTAAATTCTTTTGGAATTTTTTGGGATCAAGTTTACTATCAATATGATGAACATATTGATTTAGAATTCTTAATTTTTTGTTGTTAGTACTGGAGATTGGACCCAAGGGCTCATGGTAGCTGAGCCACATCCCTGTCCCTTTTTATATGTATATTTTTTAATTTTGAGACAGGGCTTCCCTAAATTGCTAAGGCTAGCTTTGAACCTCCAATCCTCCTACTTCAACTTTCTAAGCTTCTGGGATTATAAGTATGTGATATGCATCCAGCCTAGACTTCTTCCTTTCTTAAAAGAGAGAAATAATTGGAAGTAATAACATCTTCATTCATTGCTGCTTGCATTTGCATTGTTTACAGCTCTGTACAACTCTGAAGATAATCCCAAGACTCCCTGTCCTTAACCTGGCCGCTCTCTTCAGATGCAGAGCCTCCTGCACCCAGTGCCTCCCTGGTGGCACTTCTCATGTTGTTTGTGCTTAATAACATTTAATTATTATAAATGATCTTATTGTTAGCTTCTGCAAACCAAGGTGGCTGGGGAGCTTTTTGATCTGGGCTGTCCTCAGTTTGACACCATGGGGCTACAGTTGTGCCTCTGGGTGAAATATTTGTCAGGATAATAAACAGGAGTGGAGACTGGTCATCTGAACATGCACTTGTGGCCTTTCTTTGAGCACCTTTGGTTGTGTCCCTGTCCCTTCTCTTTTTACTTGTGAGTTGGTCTACTGTTTCCTCCTGCTGGTTTACTTGTCTCCCACTACCGTCTGCTCACTGTCACCACTAGTTATGCCCTTGCAACTTTACCCCTGGAGCCAATAGAAATTCCCACTCAACTGCAATGGCACTCTCGGATTTCCTGTGGTCTCTTTGTAAGCAAATGGGGGGCTTTTGTTCATTCCTGTGACCTCGCTATGGCATCTGCCTCAGAGCCCTCAGCTGTGAAGTTTTCTGATGTGTTACCTCCTTTGCCATGTCTCTGGAGCCTCTCTCCTTCCTTTCTGGTGGTGGTTCTTGGAAAAAAATATCTCTCATGGCTCTTTCCTACTCTCTCTCAGCTCATAAAGCCCTATAAGGTGGTACTTGTTTTTTTTTTTTAAATCTTTGATGACTTGATACTGTTGTGTTTTTGATTTTAACTTCACAAGTCTTTGTGCCACCATCATCTGAACTTCAGGTCGGAAATCACTGACTTCTGAGAAGTCCATTTATGTACCAGTTAGCAGATGCAAGCTGGCGTCTGCTCTCCTGTCCCAGTCCCTATCTGATCATGTCCCTGTCTTCCCACCCTGCTGTCCTGAACTTGCTGCCTACAGAAGGAAATGAAAGCCCTTAGGGAACTCTGTATAGGTATTGCCATAGCCTACCTCACCCAGGGACTTTTCTTCTGCACCTGTCACCCAGGTCATCCATGAGAAGCTATGACAATTAGCATGTTCTTCCTCTGATTGTGTCTCCTCTTACTCGACTCTGTCCATAGGTTCTCATCACTTTCAACTGTACACCAGCACTTCCTTTTTTAAAAATTTATTCAGCATGGTCTTACATATTGAGGGGAATTGTTACATATTCATGAATACTTAGATATTGACTAAACTAAGCCAAATCCTTGTCCAGGGTCTCCCCTGCTTCATCCATTCCCCTATCTCATGTCTCCTCTCCAACTCCCCCATGCTATGGATAGAAATGAACATGTACATGTATTTTAATTATTGAAATATCTGAGTTAATACACCTGTCTAAATATTGTTTGGATTCTCATGGGAGTCGAGTGAACCCAGTCGTATTGATAAACCCCCCTTTTCCCTTTCTCCCCCTACTTTCATAGTTATGGTTCTCCAGCTTATGTGAAATTTCAAATTTCACATGAGCACTTTTGACTCTTTTCCTTGGATTTGGTGGCTTTTCTGGTATCTTACTGTGGATATCACTTTTCAGTTAAAAACTTACAGTCTACACGGTCTCTCTGGAACATTCCAAGTACTTATATACCCAGATGTGCAGGGCTCTTGATCTGGTTTCATCCTACTGACCCTTACCTTGTGCCATCTCTACAAGGAGCCTTGTTTTCCAGCCAGTCTAGTTTCTTTATAGTTTGAAAGGCCTCGCATGCCAATCTCAGCACCATTCAATTACTCCCTCTTCTCCTCCTTTGCCTTTTCTGATAGGATCAGGACCAAGCCTACTTATTACTTTGTTTTCATCTCAGAACTTACATTTGTAGCTATATTTTACTTATTCTGGCACTTAAGCAGTTTCTTCTTTAAGCTCTGAAGTGTGTTATATCAACATGTACTTTCTTTCCCCAGCACCTGGTATGATGCTTTTGTAGATCCTAAGTAACATATACTTGAATACATAGATGCATGCATGAATGAATTGTCTACTGTAAATTGTCTAAGGTTCAAGTGTCATATTCAGAGTCTAAGGTTTGCATCTTCATAAACTAGATGTTTTGGCTTCCTCTCGTTGAACCCTGTCTAGTCATTAGGTTGGGCAGCTTGAAATTCAATATCTGCCACAACATATCTCATGGTCTGACCTTAAAAATGGGATTCTCATTTTCTGCCTTATTTAGAGATTTGTGAATAGTTCTCCTTTTAGTGAATGCTGCCATATAAGGAGAATTATATTGGAAAAAACTGTATTTACAAAGCCTGAAGAAATATCTAAGAATGTAATGGTTATGCACATTCTGCCAAAAGAGTGATCTGCTGATTGCTGTTCATATCCATAGTGTGAGACTTTTTGTTTTCTCCAACCCGACTGTCAGTGCCATGGCAATGGCCCATAATCAGAATGGAAGCCTGACCCAGTTGTGCATTTAACCCAAAGAGGGTTGTGGCATCCAGCAAGCTGGGACACCAAATGTGACCCTTAAGATTAATTGAGGGTTGCAGAAAATAACTTTCTAGATGAACTTAAACTCTCAAGACAGAACTCCCTTTCTTGCCATAAATAGCAGGCCAGCTTTATTCTATTTTTATTGTGGGGAGCACAGAAGATGGAACTCAGCATTGGGAAAAATGCTTTATTTCACCAAGGAAGATCATACTCAACATGATTTTTATTTTTCTTGGCAGGCTCTTCCCAATCATCTGTGAGTCCAGGGGAATTGTCTCCACCATCTATCAATCCAGCAAAATCAGAGATAATAGTCAATGCTGGTGACAAGATCAGGCTGATATGCACCGATCCAGCCTTTGTCAAGTGGACTTTTGAGACCCTGGATCAGAGGAGTGAGAATAAGCACAATGAATGGATCAGAGAGAAAGCAGAGGCCACCAACACAGGCAAATACACATGTATCAACAGAGGTGGCCTGAGAAGCTCTATTTATGTGTTTGTTAGAGGTAAATGCATGGCTCTCTGTGATGCTCCCTTTTAGGGAACTTCATTTTGGATGACATATAGAAGACTTAGTCATATGTTTAAAAAAAGCAATGGTTTTCCCCAATGCTGGGTCTTGAACCTACTGGTGCTCTACCACTGAGCTATACTCAGCCCTTCCACCTTATTTATTTATTTATTTATTTATTTAATTTTAAGACAAGGTGTTTCTAAGGACCCAGGACTGGCCCAGAACTTGAAAACCTCCTGCCTCAGCCTTTTGAATTGAAAGTAAGATCATAGGTATGCGCCACTGCATCTGGTATATATCCAAATTTGCTGTCTGGGTCTAGAAAACCTAAAGAAAATGTTTCTTTGCTGGTTTCCAGTTTTTGATACTTGGTGGCTTTAGGTGTGACTCCAGTTGGTGGTCTGCAAACCTGGGCTACTCTTCCTAATGAGATTATTTACACATTTGTCTGGTTGCTTTGAGTGAACCCTGAGAATAAATCATACCCTTTGGGAAAGCTACATTTTAATGCCTTCAATCACTTAGTAAAAATACTCTGGGGAACCAAAGGCCTGTAAATGCCCCAACAGACCAGCTCTTCAAAAGATTTGGCCCACTCTGAGGGAATAAATGTCAGAAAAACACTTGGTCAATTAAGTGTCCCTAGTCAGTCAAAAGTTCTTGTAAAGATGATTCCTTTCAGAAATGATGCTATCTTAGAAACAAAAGGAAAAGAAATGTGACAGTTGGATTTCTGTACCTCATTTCCTATGACAAATTCAATGATCCACCTATTGTGGTTTTTATTATCTTGTTAAGAATAGACTAGCTGGGTGGGGCCATATCTTCTGATTGATGTAAAAATAGAGCTACTGACAATTTGAGAAAGATTCAAGTTACAGGAGGAGAAATAAAGTCCTGGGTCTCATCCTGGGTATACTAGGATGAGGATTGTCATTAAAAACAGGCCTGAGGTACAAAACCTTATCTACTATCTTTTGAACAAACAGCAGATACATTTATTATGGATGGGCAATCTGAGATACCTCAAAGAGTCTGTTTTCTCTCTGTAAGTATTTGCATAAGATTACCAGTTCTGTCTTTCTTAAGGAATTGTTAGACAGAATTATGCAGATGCTAGCATTCTTTTAGAGGTTAATAAAGCTGACTCAGAAGAATGCCATGCAATTGACCATGTCTCAGCTTAGTTTATCAGTTGTCCTTTCCTGAGTGGGTAGCTGAGAAGCAACATCCACTAATAAGCCACAGCTAAGCTTTGGGGGTACAGTTCCCTAATTGTTGGGCCAGTCTGTGTGCTTTTCTGCAATGTTTGAGAAGGTACTGTATAATCTCCAGGTAGTAATGAAGTATCATTCTGCTTATCAGTAAGGCAAGTAGACAACTGGATATATGAGGAAAAGTGGAATTAGCCAAATCACTCACCAGGCTCACACACTTCCGTAACTGAAAATTGCCATCAATTACAGATTTAAGTTGATTGGATCCTCTAGTAATATATGTCATAGTGGTAAAGAAAAGTGGGACATTGTTGTGGAAGCTAGACCCTGATGGCTAAAAAGAGTAGACAGAAAAATAAATGACTGTAGATTCAGATATAGTTTGACCATGACATTCTTTGATTTTTTTTTTCAAAATTAAGTGATAAAATATAATTGTATTTCAATGAAATCAAATTTTTTTTTTGTGGGACACCTGGTATCCAGATGTAAAGGACATCTTGAAAATTTTTTTTCAAAAATGAGACAGTGAAATAAAGAATTTTATTTAGTTTTTCACGTGGCTTTTGCTGCTCTGACACCCCATTGTGTATGTGATACTGGAGTTCTATCCCATGTCCTCATGCATTCCAGGAAAGCGTGTAACCACTGAGACACTGCTCCAGCCCAACAAAACTTATTTTAAATGTAATCTGTTGAGCCAATCATTTATCTGCCTTATCATCATAAGGTACAAGGTGGCCTCAGATTTTGTCCATAGAGTACACAGGTTTGTCTGCTTATGTGAGGTCTCTGTCTGATGGAGCCCTTCCCTGTGTCCTGGCATAATAATAGTGTCTCCTTCCACTCACAAGTGTCCTGGCCTGGGCAGTAAAGTATCTTAACGACAGTCCTAAAACTCATAAGCTCTTCTTGTGCATTTGAAATTATTTGCCTTCCAGAAGTTATATTTGCACATCTCTTTTGAGGAATATGAATAGTTCATGTGCTTTTTGGACTGCACAGCCTTCCAGGAGTTTCCTAGATTCTCTTCCAGAATGGGACCATCTGTAGCCTGGCATCTCTGGAGAACCGTCTCCTGCCCATAACAGGAATCATATGACTGACCAACTTGGCTGCTTCTCTGCAGGGCATTGCCTGTTGTAGGAAAAGAATACTGTTGTAATAGAGCAGCCTCGTTTTAAGATGTCAAATCTTGGCACTGGTCAGTCTAGGGCTTGAGTTCAGCACTGCAGTTTCCAGGGCATGTCACTTGAGGATGGTTGCTGTCTTGAGACTGGAGTTTTCTTATCCATAAAGGAGATGATACAGGTTGAGTCAAACCTAATCTGGAAGTTGAAATCCTAAATGCTCTGAAACCTGAACCTTTTTGGGCACCAACATGGCATTCAAAAAATTTTGGGATTTGGATTTTGTTTTAGGGGTGTTCACCTGATAAAGTCATTGCATGTATTCAAAAGTCTAAAAAATTCAGAAATCTGAAACACTCTTGCTCCAAAGCATGTTGAATAAGGGATACTCGACCTGCAGTAATGATTGCATATATTTTGAAGATTGATGAAGTATGTAATGGCCTAACTTTAGCACCTGACACATGAAAAATGTTTAATGCTAACTCTCACTTGTTAGTCCTATTTGGATAAATTGTGCTTTTGTTTGCACAGTAAAAGCCATTTGAGTAACTAAGGATCACCATCATGCAAAGCAATGTTTTCAATTTTTTAAGAATGCTTTCTGTTTCTGAGGCCAGCCATTCAAACTCCTAATCTTTGCTGTGTTTATAGATCCTGACAGGATTTTCCTAGTTGGACTTACCCTGTTTGGGAAAGAAGACAATGACACACTTGTCCGCTGTCCCCTGACAGACCCAGAGGTGACAAATTATTCCCTCAAGGAGTGTGAGGGGAAACCTCTCCCCAATGACCTGACATTTGTCCCTGACCCCAAGGCTGGCATCACAATCAGAAATGTGAAACGTGCCTACCATCGACTGTGTTTCCGCTGCGTGGCCATCTGGCGGGGCAAGTTGGTGCAGTCAGAGAGATTGATCCTCAAAGTCAGGGCAGGTATGGGTGCCTTCTTTCCTTTTTTCTAAGAACTTGAAGAATCTGTTCACCTGAGGATGGCTTTTGTCTTTTCACTTTAGTGTAGATGATCAGGGCATGGACCCTTTCTCAGTTTTCCCAGCTTCCAAATAAGGTCAGCTGTGACTACCTCACTTCATGGTAACACCCCTAAGTGACTCATCCATGGCATGGGTGTGCCTACCATATATTGGCACTTAAACCAACTGGCTTAGGTCATCCCATAGCTGCATAATTGCATCAAATGTTATGGACAAGAAAAACCCAGTAGGAGGCTTTGATTAGCCTCAAAATGATTCATTTTTGGATTTACTATTGGCATGTGAATTGACTTTCTCTTTAGCTAATTAATTTTAATGCATTCCCAAACTATTCCAGGTCTGAGGAGGAAAGTATTAATTGACTCTAGACCTTGTTATTATTGTGACATTATGTAGAATATTTCAGAACCTGGAAGATAAAGTAGATTTTGTATCTGAGATTATCTAATTCAACAGCCATTGGCATTCAGCTGTTGAGTAGTTTTTAGTAATGCCTTTGAAAAAATACACCCTATGAAATTAAGGAAAATTTGACTATTTAAAACCTGTGATTTTCAGAAGCAAGCAAGGCATTATTTGTATAATTCGTGGGAAAGATGTTGTTTGGTTAAAAGAATATAATTACTTGTAAGTCACATCCCATGAAATCATCAAGATTGTCTGAGGTAAAGATTAAACCTGCTTCACTGTGCTTGGGTTTCTTTTTTGAAAAAGCATTTTCTAGAAGCGTTAAATCTCCTAGTAGGCATTCCTGTCTTTTTCACTCAATAGTAATGAATTTATTTGAAGGATGCATAATTTAATTGCTAGTGTCTTCAGATATGTAAGTACTATAGGTAGGTTAGTAGAATAATTATATTTTATTTAAATTATGATGAGGTTGTGAATATTCAAGAAAGGCAAGTTAAAATTTCATGCAGTAATAGAGAGGATGATTAGAGGGGTCAATTTCTTTTTTATTCAAGCCATAAAAGCTATACCAGTTGTGTCTGTGTCCAAGCCAAGCTATCTTCTGAGGGAAGGAGAAAAATTTTCAGTGACATGCACAATCAAAGATGTGTCTACTTCTGTGGACTCAATGTGGTTGAAGGACAGCAATCGGGTGAGTGAATTGTTTCATTTGTTCATTTCAATATATTGTTCCATGTATGGATTTTGAAAGAATGCCCTGGGTGTGGCTCCATTGGCATGCCTGATGGGTTGGAATTGTCTAGAAGCACGTTCCGATGCTTATCTGCCCTTTTTATACTTCTTCATATACATTTATTAGTGAGAAGTAACTGCCATGCTATTTTGTTACTATTAACAAAATAGTTATCTTTAATCCAAAACATTTAGACATGTTTAGGTTCTAATTCATTTAACAAATGCATAATGAATGCCCAGTATATGTCAGATGCTGTGTTAGGTATCTCTTAAATTTTAGCCAGGTTATTTTTGGTTGCTTTATTGTTTTCTTGTGGTGCTGGGATTGAACCTAGGTCCTTGTGCATGCTAGGCAAGTGTTCTACCACTGAACACATCTCCACAGCCAATATATTTAAAGTTTTTCTCCCCCTTCTCTAAACATTCATATAACAAGATTTTTTAAACTATTTTAATTTCTCTGGTATTTTGCTTTAAATATCTTAATTGATCAAGTTCTCAGTCATTTTTTTCTTTATAGATATTTATGCACACGTGTGTGTATATGTATGTATGTATGTGTGTGTGTGTATATATATATATAGTTGGTGTGTGTGTGTGTGTGTGTGTTTTGAGTAATCTTGGACATCTAGTTAAGTAGCTTCTCTTAAGTAGCTTATCACAGTGGTTTCTCTTCATTACATGTGTGTGCATTACATTGGAAAAAAGATTTATTCTATTTTTATTCCTCTCTCCTCCCCTTCCTATACGTTTTTATTTTCAACATTGACAATTTCATATCTGTATAAATAATTTTTTAAAAAAATAACCCACATATACCATAGTAATTAGCAGGATGAAGACTTCCTGGTGGTGTTTGTGTAGACCTCTGATAGATATCTTGCTCAATGAAGACTGCCATTGACCTGGAGATTTGATTGTATTAGAGATTTTGTCTTTCAAACCAGTGGCTTAGAGAAACAAGTTTTAGTTTTCAGATCACATAATGTAATAAAAATGATAGCTTATGTATGGGTTCTTGGCTAACTTTACAGAACACAATCCCATATTAATTGGCTTTCTATAATCATGGATGTCAGATAAGAGAGCAATTTAGACTCTGTGTGTATGTATCTGAGCCTCCATAACTTGAAAGTGAGCCTTTTTGAGAAATTAAATTTTCCCAGATGGTTTTGTTGAGAATCATTTTCCCCAGGAACCCTGTGTGCCATTCCCAGTTAATCTGCTGGCATGGGTAGATAAGCCTTCAGCACTGGGACTTCCTTGGATTAATCCCAGGGTTTACCTCCAAGGGTTAAAGAAAACCAAATCACATGCAAATAATATGTAATAATGACTTGCAGATGGGGCTCCTGCCTGTCCGCCAAGGTTCACGCATGAATCTTTGATTGATGTCCTTTGACTTAATTTGAAATGCTGTTAGCACTATCAAATTACTTCCAAAATGTATAATATTTGATCCTGATCTGTTAGAATTAAGTCTATCTCACAGTGAAATTTAGGATAAAATGACTCTTTTTTTTTTTCAAAAAAGAGAGAGGGACAGTGTGTGTGTGTGAGAGAGAGAGAGAGAGAGAGAGAGAGAGAATTTTCATTTAATTTTCCATGTGGCTTTCATTGCTTCATGAATTCATTGTGTACATGGTGCTGGGGTTCGAACTTGTGTACTTGTGCCTGCCAGGCAAGTGCCGTAACTGCTGAGCCACTGCTCCAGCCCATAAAATGAATTTTTAAAGTGGCGGAAATTATTTGCTTTAAGCATAAAAGAGTTGGAGTTTATTTGTTAATCTTGATTACATTTTGTAACGCTTCCAAACTCTAGCATTTTTACTTGCTTTCATTTCTGAGCTTGACTACATCCTAAATTAAGGTCTCTGGGTGTGGTTGTGAATTGAGCATCACCTATGACCCAGTTACTCCATCCAGCACTGAGTAGTCTATTGTTCCTGGTTATTTCCCTAATGTGGACTCTCAAGCCCTTGAAAGAAATAGGGGGAAGATGCTTTCAATCTAGAACTTAGAATGTTCAATCTAGAATTGTTACTCTGCTTTTGGAGAGGAGAAATCTGAGTGAGATGCATGGCTTGAGAAAGGCAGTGTGCAAATTTGGCTTGACTTTGCTGTGGCATACTCTTAGCTATTGATTCGACAGAGTGAAATGACCAAATTCTGCCAATTATTAGAAAAAACTCTTAGAAGAGATGATTTCATGTCTACACAGTGTTCCAAACTGCAAAGTCCTTTAAAGATACAGTTGTCCCTCACACCCCTTTAGAACAAATGCTAGGACTAATAGTATCTCTGATTTGTCCAGGAGCTCACAGAAAGTTAACAGCAAAGCGCGTTTCTCTTTTTCCTATTCACTTTCAGCAGTCAACTTTTACTTATGCTTAATGTTAATGTAAAATAAATTTCCAAATTGGGCTGTGGGTATAGTCCTGCCTGGCATGTGCAGTCACTATTCAGCATTGCAGAAAATAAAATTCAAAAATTTAATAGCATTTCAGAAAGAGAGAGAAATAAGCATAACCCCATGTTTGTAGATTGCATTGCTTTGTAATAAAAAATGTAATGTGAACCTCATGTATAACTAAATTTTCTAGTAGGTGTGTTACATAAAGCAAAAATAAAAAGTAAAAATGATTTTAAGAAACTATCTTATTTGGCCCTGTGTATATACAAAATGTTTTCATTTCATCCTGAGTTCTTAATAAGATACTTTGCATTCTTTTTCGTACTCAAAATCTGGGACTTATCTCTCTCTCTCACACACACGTGCACACACACAGCATAAGTCAATTTTTACTACCACATTTTAAGTGTTCAGTGGTCACACTGGCTAGTCTTTGTAAGTACAATTGAGTCTATATTTTTTTGTATTTTTTGTCTCTTCCTCCATGCATATGTATTATGGCTGCAATTTTTAAACTACACTCAAATTGCGATTTTTAAGAAACACAAATATTTAATTTTTTAAAATTAATTTATTTTTATAAATACACAAGATTAATCTAACAAATAACTCATTCCCACCTCTCAAATTGAATAAAAAAATGTTATCACATTTTCTTTGGAAAACAATTAAAATAGTTAAGTTCAATTAAAGACTTTTTGTGCATCCTGTTTGATCATCATTTTCTACATAGTCATAATTTTTTATTATATATTTCTGATAGATCACTTAGGTTCTTTTGAGTTTTACCTGCAGTCAACATCTTGGAACATTTAGTGTATGTTGCTATTTCCTTGTTGTAACTTTGCTGGAGTTTTCAGAGGGCATGAGCATACCGCCAAGCTGCTTTCTGGAACGCTTGTTCTGACTTCCAACACTGAACCAGTGGTATATTAGGGTCACCGGAGCCTAGCCAAAAATCACCCTTGGTCTCATTCCCTGTTAATATCAGCTCCTATTTACTTTCATTTTTAGTTGTTTGTATTTTCTGTGTAATAGGAATGTGTATGCACATTAGAGAAAATTTGGAAGATATAGAAAAAGGTATATTTGAACTTTTTTAATCTTTTCAAGGAGTTTATATGTGATGTTTTTGTGATATTCTGTATGCAAGCAATTGCTCCTTGTTTATAGACATAGAAGAGTGAGATGGTAATACCACAAGGGCCGATTCACAGCCCTTTATCTTCAGTTCATTCTTCAATACTCAGGGGCTTCGTTTTGCATGTCTAGTATTTCTCAGAACTCCCTTCCATTCTTGCCAATGTTCTGTTGGGTAAAAACTATAGGATGAGCTTCAAAGCTGTACATATTTTGATTCTATTTTTCCTGCAGATAATAAATGTTAATAAACTGGAGCATTATTAATAGCAATGTGTTTTCTTTCAATCATTGGCATGCAGAACAGAAAAAGGCAACAAGAAATGTTAATATCACATATATATGCTGACTCATACTCATAAAATATTAGTACTCCATAATATTTCTTACATAGTAACTTTTAAATTCTAATCCTGCAGAGAGTTTGGAATAAATTTTCATGTTTCTTTCCAATCATTAACAATGACAATATAACCCTGTAAGATGTGAAGGGTTCCAATGATAGCCTTACCTTAAGGCTTTATTATTCCTACTTAAGCAGTGTATAATGAATGCTAATATGGAGAAGTTAGTTGCTGCTATTTTTAACTTAGGAAAGATCCTGAATATAAATTATATGATAATTTTTTTTATTTTTTTCCCTTTCTAAAACCAGCAGACTAAAGCACAGGTGAAACGAAATAGCTGGCATCAGGGTGACTTCAATTATGAACGTCAGGAAACTTTGACTGTCGGTGCAGCAAGAGTTAATGATTCTGGTGTGTTCATGTGTTATGCCAATAATACTTTTGGATCAGCAAATGTCACAACAACCTTGAAAGTAGTAGGTAAATATCTCTATGGGAATGTGTAAATTACTAGCAATAGTGAAAGAAGAAATTATGAAAATGGAATTCTTTTTATTATTATTATTAGAAGTATATAGAAATACAGTTGCGGGGGAAACATTATCAAAACATTAGCAATCAATGTATATAAACTTTGTTATCCAGGGGAAAAGCCAAAACATGGATAACCACCTTGGGTTTTACCTGTTGCAGTTTCCCCCAGAAGAACTCATGCGTTAAATGGGTAGTTCGTGGAGGAATGACATCGGCTTCTGGGATGGTTCCCCCATCTTCCCAATCTCCAGACTCCTATGAGTTCTTCATATACCCTCCCCGCTCCCCATCTCCCTCCCTACACCTCCAAGTATCCTAGAGAGCCATCCTCCTTTTACTCTGAAAGCCATTCAGTTTGAAGTTTTGTTAGGTTAGCTGTCTGCCATACTGCTTCCCCATATATGCTAGCATCAACAGATGAGAGAAACCATTCGGCCCTTGAGTCTCTGAGATTGGGAGACTTCACTAAGCATAATTCTATCCATCTCCATCCATTTGATGAAAATGAAATTCTAAGAACAGATTCTTACAATTTTATTACCACTGAAAGAATGAATGGATAATCTCCCTGTAGCCTCTTACCACTACAACACAAGTAAATTATACCGGTTTTACAGAAGAAAATCTGTCCCTGAAATTTAAACATGTCATTCTCTGTGCCACCCACCCTCCTTTCCCCAGCAAAGTATAAGTGGAGCTTTTCCTAAAATTTTAGTCTTTACTCAATGACTTGAGTTTGGATATGGTTGTAGACTTTATTTTTTGAAAAAGTGCAAATGCTTAGAGGCTGGAATATTTCTCTGAATCTTTTGTTAGTGTTCCTCTGCCTATCATTGTGATCTTTGGCTGTTTCATTTGTAGTACAGCCTGACTTGGGCCATTTCCTGTCTGCAGCTTACTTTCACCTTACCCTGTCAATAGCCTTGAAACTGATGGATGGCATAAGCCTTCAGGAGTGAGACCCACTTGGGCATGGGACATTGGTTCTAGAACATCAGCTGGAACAGGGTCATCTGCTCTGACTCCATCTTAGCTGGTATGCACAATTGGTTTAGCCTTGTGCTCCCTGTTCTAGAACTCTCACTAAGCTTTTTTCCAAGCATCTTCTTAAAAACAGTGTGTTCATGTGTTATGCCAATAATACTTTTGGATCAGCAAATGTCACAACAACCTTGAAAGTAGTAGGTAAATATCTCTATGGGAATGCGTAAATTACTAGCAATAGTTAAGTTATTTGGTGTTTTGGGGGCTGGGAATGTAGCTCAATGGTAGAGCACTTGCCTGGCATACTGAAAGTCCCAAGTTCAATCTCCAACACCATGTTAAAAAAAGAAAAGTTAGTATTTTTTATTTACTAAGAACAGCAATTTTTTAATTCAGTCATATTCTTAGTGCCTGATTTTAGTTAAATACTTGTGGGGTGGTAGAATTCATGGTTGTGAGCAATACTGAAATGATGCAGTATTTATTTATATACCTGTCCTCCCTCTCCCCAGATTTCTTCAGTAATTCATGTGGCAGTGATAGCACTTTGATTCATCCTACAATAATCTCATAAAATTTTGGTGTCTCTGCCCATGTTCTAATGGAAAAATATCTCACCAGAATGAACACAGAAAAGACACCTCACTTGCAATTATAGAGCTAGCACACAGGAAACATACCAGTTGGTCCCTAAGTGATTGTGAACCTTTTATTAATTGGAATAGAAAGCTATGCTTTTAAAATATTAAACTCCAAAACCATTAATTTGCTAAGTTAGTTAGGGAGCATGTTGATATATCATCTTCAGCTCTGGAAAGCAATTAGTAAGGATGTTTAGGATGTTTTGAGCATATTGTTGTATGTAATTGGATTTTAAAAATCCATTCATGAAATTCCAAGAATTTTAAATGTGTGACTGGAAAGAATTGTGGCTGTGAGATCTGAATCTAATTTTAAATTGTTTCAGGAGTGGGTTGCAATGGAACAGAAATAGGAAGAGACAAATTACCTTCGGGATTGGGAATAGGATTTGGATACAACAGGGAGTGGTAGAGAGAAGATGAGTTTGGGACCATCCTGATCTTTTTAATTTATTTATGTTTTAAAATGATTTTCCTAAATTCTGCACTATTACACAGCCTGATGTTACAGGGATACACATAGTTAATGAAAAGGTTACTCTGATTGAACACATTACTGTACCCACTGTCTCACATGGTTAAGGTTTTTTGTTTTTATTTTGTGAGACAAGCTCAAATCTGACCTGGTTTTGAGTTGAGTGCTGAACTACTTAACTTTCTAATGCACATACATTAGCTCTGCCTATATCTTCTCTTCTAAGAAACATAGCCTGTAACTCTCACACTGGAAAGGAGATGCAGCAGTGGGTTTCATTATCAGGCATACAGTTTGCACTTTATTAAACGCTAAAATACCACCAATTTCTTTTTTTTTTTTCTTTTCTTATCTTTTCTTGGTACTGGAAATTTAACCCAGGAATGTTTTACCACTGAGCCACATCCCCAAAATTTTTTGCTTTTTTATTTTGAGACAGGGCTTCTCTAAGTTGCTTAAGGCCTTGCTAAGTTGCTAATAAGACTGGCTTTGAACATACAATCCTCCTGTCTCAGTCTCCCTAGTTGTGAGATGATAGGCATGAGCCTCTGTGCTCAGCTCACCAATTTCTAAATGCACAGGTACTTGAAACAATAATATTTATGTTATAACAATTTGGGTGGAGTTCTTTGACTCTTTTTGTTACACCAACCAAGGTAAAGTTTTAATAATTCTTACATTTCATTGATTTGAAGCTCTGTTTCACTTTAAGATGTAACCCTCTATTGAGCAAACTAGAGAAGAGAAAGCTCGGGAGGACTTAAGAATTTTATATATGGTAACTGACAAAAATAATTTGAATGCAGATATTACCTAAAATATCTGAATGTATTGCATTGCATACTGCTTTTGAATTTATGGCCTTGAGGACCTGAAAATTTAATATGGCATGCAGATGAAACTTGTAATCCCTTAACATTAACTTTAATTGGCTTATAGCATGGCAAGGTATTTTATTTATGATTCAATATTAGATTGGGGGGTTCCATCTTTCTCCAGTTTTTATTTGTATAATTTTTAATTCTCACCTGAAAGATCAGATTATTTTTAAATTTGTACATTGGACAATTTGTTTTTGACTGTTTTTTATTCTTAACTTGTAGGAATCTGAAGAGCTGTAAAAATTATAATGAAAACCTCTTGTGGTATATCAATATATTTACCCAGATAGTATTAAAGCTAATGAATAATTTTAAATTTTATAATTAAAGTTTGAAAACTAAATAGAAAAATAAGATTATAATTCCTCCATTATGCCATTAACTTGGTTAGCTCCCTTAAAGATTTTGTTAAGCTTCTAATATTTTTGTGTGTAAGAATTATAATTATACATGCA